>JAWWEQ010048851.1:0-14908 GCA_035583055.1 Torymus tubicola | reverse complement strand
GAAAAAAATCTGAAAAAATTCAGGATAACATATGGGATGGTTACGAAGCGATTTAGGTAATTTTAAAAGAAAAAAAAATTTTGACCTCTTGATTCACCTGAGAACTGCCCATATATATATATAAATGAAAACACCTGTCAAATATTTTTCGATACTCTAACAACTTGCAAAGTTTCATGAAAATCGGAGGCGGACACTAACTTAAAGGTGATCAATTAAATTAAGGGTAATTCACCCCATCCACGTGTTTTTTTAAACCTTGAAACAGATCATCAATAATTTTTAATTTTCTTTATAGCATGGCAATTTTCAATCAAATTTAGTTCATTAAAACATTTTTATATTAAAAATATAAGAAAAAATATCATATTTACCCTTATAAAAAGTAGAGGATGCAACCCCCAGCATTAAAATTGTGCTGAAAATATCGATTTTTCATAAAAAACAAATAGACGTTGGTTTCATTAAAAACTTCCGATTCCATCTTAAGATTAAAAAAACGGTTTTTGGGGGTGAACTTTGAGGACGTTTTTCACCCCGTAGCTGTCTTTCCGCCGATAAGAATAAAATACATGTGAAATATTTTTTCATGCCCTTCCCAAGTGCAAAGTTTCATGAAAATCGGAGGTGGACACTAACAAGTAGAGGGTCTCAGCTGCGGGAAACGAATTTTAGTGGGCATTGGAGAGTCGATTTGTGGTACCTAAAAATGAAGTCCAGTGCTCACACTTTCGTCAAATGGGCCCTTTTTCTTGAGATATGGGCAATTTAATCTCAAATGTCGTCTATTTCGTCAAAAAAAGATGTCTCTGCTATTGACTGTCACATTACAAGTATTTAAGATACGAAAAGGAGGTAGAAAAATTATAAAAGTAGGCAGTAAGAGCTAAAATTTGAGCCCTGATGCATTTAAAAATATTAATTTTTTAGGAAGTTACAAGCAATCAAGGATACAGTACGACAATAGTTAAAGATAGGATCTATTTAATCGGTTAAAATGAAGACAAATTTTTGTATCTCTCAGTAATGGACTAAGCCTCTAGAGAGCGGATCTCCTCTGCGAAGTAGGGCCGCTAAACAGCCGCAGTATATGCTTCGAAGGAAGTCTATAGTGGGCAGAACCTGTCGCTTCGTACTTATACTGCCGATTTCGACTGCAGGGCATCGAAAATGGAAGGTGTCTCCAATTGGATCTCAGGAAATCCCCTGAGTCTGGACTGACTCGCTAGTTTCGAAGTCGCATCACTCTGGACGGAAGCGATCCGATGGCGTGACGTCCATAATTAGCTTAGGATGATTCGAGATCTACTTTTCCAAAGGGAAACATGCAGCATCATCCCATATGTGAGCGTTAGTAGCCTATAATGTTTTATTCGGGGTCTTCAGACCGCTTCTCTAAGATCCTTTAAAGATCCGTGGCCTTAGGCCTGACTAGAATATGGCGATACGTCATCTTGAAATCAGTCGAAAAAACAATTTTGTGTCTACGCTATCTTAAAATGACGAACAACAAATCAGTTTGTAAAGACGGGCCCGGCAGTAGAAGCTTGTTTAGAAACTCCCCACCAGAACGACGGCGGAAGATGTCGAAATCATGATTCTTCTTCATCATCAAGATCCGTGGCCTTAGGCCTGACTAGAATATGGCGATACGTCATCTTGAAATCAGTCGAAAAAACAATTTTGTGTCTACGCTATCTTAAAATGACGAACAACAAATCAGTTTGTAAAGACGGGCCCGGCAGTAGAAGCTTGTTTAGAAACTCCCCACCAGAACGACGACGGAAGATGTCGAAATCAACTTGCAGCTTTCCACGGTCAGAGGCTTTTTCGATGTAGACGCTGTATTCTTGCGAACAACTTGTGTCCTAAGCTAGGTACTCCATATGTCTGTGACTAACACTGTCTTATGAAGGCCTCGTATTGCTCCAGAAATGCATTGCCTTTGAGTATCCTTCTTCGACTGATGTCCAAAGATTGTCGGATGATCGACAATGAATCTCCCAGTTTTTCAGATGAGATGGTGACGAATCAGTGAGTGTTAAACGACCAAAATCGTACGTCGATAGGTCGAAGGGTGAGATTGATGTTACTAAGAACTAAAGCTAATTCTTTGAAGGAGAATCTGATAGTTAATTGAATAGATATCAATTAAATGAAGTGTGATAACTAGTCCAGCTTTCTGATCTATAATATCAGTGATAACAGTGTTAGTGTCCCATATGGAAATCCCAGCTCTTTGAACCTAGACGAACTCTGTTGTACTAATCTCGGATGCTGCCTCTACCAACTCCATGTATCTTCTGAAATAACAACTTAAATATAAAGATATTGTAATTATTGACGATATAGTATTTACATCGTCCTGTAATTACGATTCGTCCAATCAACGTAAGATGTTTCCTCATTATAATAATTTTACATAAATGCGTTACATTTTCCGTTATAATGTAATAGATAAGTATTTGAGATGTAACAGTTTTTGCAATTCCGAAGATATAATGTTCTCCTAAGTAGTAGTGATCGTCGTCCTTTACATATAAAATCAAAGATTTTACGTAGACAACGGAAACTAAGCGCGTCACCGAAAACAAGGTTTCCCTCCTTAAATAGCAAAACGCAACTTTTAAATCTTGGTCCATAAGTATTTTAGATATTTTTTTCGTGTTGTAGTATGCAACTTGTACATAGTAGTTTTTGTCAATTGAGTGTAAAGTTCAACTTTACGCATCAAGTGATCGACACAGTATAATAAAGATTTAGCCTGTACACGGAGAGAAAAATGAAGGGACTATCCGGTGCAAACATTTGATATCAAATAAGGTACATATTTTGGTCTAATTATCCCACGCAATTTACCCTATTATAAGATGGATGCACCGCTTTTTCAGATGACGGAAATAGTAGAAAAATTACACATCTGTTGTGGAATTATAGCTTGGTCTTGTCTATTAATTAGATACGTTACCGTATGAAAAAGCAGCTGTGTTTGGCCTTACAATTATAAGCGGCCCACGGGATTTTCTGGTGTAGCTTGGCCTGATTTAACCGTGCGTTCAACGCATTGTTCACAATCCAGATTAGCGCGCACGGTATAATCCCTCCGATCATTATACCTAATATAGAATATTAGTGGACAGCCATCCCTTTTTCAGATGTAAATACGGATTTTTCACGCGATTTTAGCAGAGTTAGTCAAGTGAAAATCACTTCATTTTTCTCTCCGTGTATGCATGGTAAACAATATTTTTTATAGTATAAGTGAAGTAGGACAACTTATCGTTCGAGTTTGCAAAATTGAATTTTACGCACTGAAAACGATACGTGTCATCATTCTTTACGTAAAATTGGGGTTTTCTAACGAGGTAGATGTTTAACCGACATCATCAATTGGGTTTACAAAAGTCATTTTCTCCGCTAAACAAGATTCTTTTTCTTTAACGAGTGCATAAAGAGGCTCTTTTTCTTATGAGGAAAACGAATAGAAATTTGTGTTTTTCAAGTAGTACACTACGCCAAGAAATATAGAAAGTTTCAATTGTGTTTACATAAGCTTAATATTACCAGAATCTTAAACATTTTTTAACTTCGGCCTTTCGAATGGCAGATAGATAAAGCTTGAAACAATTTAAGTGAAAATATAATCCGACCTCCACCTATGAGAAAAACTTGATTTTTTTCATGCTTTTGCTGGAAAAAGCTTTTACGCTTGAAAAACTCTAATTTCTATTCGTTTTTCCGCCAAGGAAAAAGGATTCCGTGTATGTTAAAGTTATTATTATTATTATTATAAATAACGATTTGTCTTAACTTTGTATGTTATAGCTCCATAATGAAGACATGAAGGATGGATATGATTGGGGCTTTTTGAATTTACAATCCGTAACAGAGGAAAGCTCATTTCAAGAATTTCTTACAACTGCAGAGCTAGCCGGAACTGAGTTTCAAGCAGAAAAATTAAATATTAAATTTATTAATTCTAAGAGTCATATTGGTGTATTATCTACAGATAAATGTAAAGAGATTGTCAAAATGCAAGAACAAAAAAAAACGTTCCTTAAAATTCCTAGAAGACCAAAATGGAATAAGTCAACATTACCACAAGAATTGGAAACAAAAGAAAGGGAAGAATTTTTAGAATGGAGAAGAACCTTAGCATTATTTCAAGAAAGTGAAGATTTAATTTTAACACCTTATGAGAAGAATTTGCAATTCTGGAAGCAATTGTGGAGGGTTATTGAACGTAGTGATATTGTTGTACAAATAGTAGATGCCCGTAACCCTTTATTATTTAGATGCGAAGATTTAGAACAGTATGTTAAAGAAGTTAGCTCAAATAAAATAAATGTGTTATTGATAAATAAAGCTGATTTCCTAACACAAACACAAAGAAAAATATGGGCACAATATTTTGTTGAAAAAAAAATTAGTTTTGCTTTTTTCTCTGCTACTTCACCTACTAAAAATAAAGTTTTACTAGAAAATGACCTTCAGGAAGGAAATTTAAGAGACATGTGTTATTCTAAATCAGATTCTACTCCAGAGTTTAACAGAGAATTTGAATATGACAGTATAGGCTATAAGTGTAAAGATATAAAAGATTATTCAAGTATTGATGACGACATTCGCCGCAGAACTGAAATATTAAAACTTTCGGAAATAAACAATCCTTCAGATTTATTATCCAGAGAAGAGTTAATTTTATTTTTTAGAAATATTTATCCAAAAAATGATTTAAAAAGTGTCACTACTATAGGACTTGTTGGTTATCCTAATGTAGGAAAAAGTTCAACAATAAATGCTTTGTTGATGGATAAAAAAGTGTCAGTTTCAGCAACTCCAGGAAAAACAAAGCACTTTCAGACACTATACTTGACTGAAGATTTATTACTTTGTGACTGTCCGGGTTTAGTAATGCCGAGTTTTGTTAGCACTAAAGCTGAAATGATTTTACATGGAATTTTGCCGATAAACCAAATGAAAGATCACATTCCACCAATGAATGTATTAGGTACTTTAATACCAAGACATGTTCTAGAAAGTTTCTACGGAATTATGATTCCACTTCCTACAGAAGGAGAAAATCCGGACCGATCCCCAACCTCTCAAGAGATTCTTGATGTTTATGCATGTATGAATTTTTTGAAATACTTAATTATAAATTTCATATATATAGCTGATTTTATTATACAGTTTTTAATTTAAATAACTTCATGTACAGTAAAGAATGACCTTATCTTAGTATTTTTTTTTCATAACTATTACGTGTGAGAACACACCTCTACAAAATTCAATTTATAAATAAACACTTTACCATAAAACTTACCAATATACCATTTTCTAAACTATATTATATTGTTTTCCTTTTTTTGGGGACTACAGATACTCAAAGCACACGCCTAATTAATACGTTTCGTGACCTTAATATGACATAGTTTTCATTTGTTTGTTATAAATGTATTTTTATCTCTTTAAATGTTTCACAAGTAACAAATTTCCTAAATTTTATTTTTTAAGTTTATCTTTAGTTGTAAGTTAAGTTTGATTTAGTTTGAAACCCCTTGCGCGCCCTTGTTTAGACTCGACGGTTTCAGTACTTTTGGCTTTATTTGTGCTAAGGGTCCCGGCTCGAAACACCAAGACGCATAAGCAAAATACACTTAGTGATAAAATCCGCCCTATAACAAATGGCGCTCCAACCGTGAATTTGTTTAAGAATATCATGAATTTTAATCTCGGCAAGACCATGTTTTATTTTCCTTATTTTAAGAATGGAAATAAGGACATTGGATACTAATATCAAACTCTCTAGGGGTAAAAGTTCTAAAATTTTATCTTTTTTCTTAAAACAATTTAAAAAGTATTCTTTAAGGATATCGATTTTTAATGAGTAAATTGTTCTTTATTATATTTCACGTTTCGATAGCTTCGGTAGCATTGTACTCATTAAAAATCAATATCCTTAAAGAAAACTAGCAATAGTGAGTGATAGAAGCTTAAAACGATACAAATTTAAAAAGTAGTTAAATACGAAAAAGTTGGAATCAACGTTCAATCGATATCAGTCATTAGCCTAGTGAAGGCTAGTAGAGTCAAAACTTTTAAAGATTAAACTTATTCAAAGTAATTGAACCAAGGAGTAGATTCGAACCCGTGACAAACTGGCTGGTGTTGAACACTATGGCAAAATAAATACTCCAGAACAACTAGAAGATAATCAAAATTTTGTAATTTGTGAAAAGGAAAAGGAATTGAAGCCCTAATTTTAGGCAATCTTAAGAAGAAAAATTAGCCAGCCGGTTTTTGAAATGGAGAATTGATATCAATCTCTCTTGTTACTTATGCGTGCGCTATTTTATGTTAGCCATATATGAACTGCTAGACATATAAGAACCTGAGAATTTCCAATCAAAAGAGCAAGACGAACTTTCCTTGCTAATAAAAAGAGACCTCCGAAATATGTTTATGCAAGAACAAAGTAAAGTGAAATTTTCACCAGCATGGACAAATATCAACAGGTTAAGCAGATTCTCTTATAATGCTGGTAGAAAATGAAGCTACAAAAGTCAATCTCGAGGTGACGAGGAAACTAAGCTACCACTGTAGGCAACGGAAAAGGTGGCGAACGATCCACACCACAAAGTAGCAGAATCCTAGCAACATAATGAGCCAAAGCATTGCTACAAATGACATGATCGACGTTTTCGATGTCAGTAACAACGATAACGTCTTCATCTTGTACGAAGTTTCTGATACCAGAAGCACTTTTAGAGTTATGCGAGAACATCAGGTTGGGAGACAGGGTGAGACAAACAAAGGAATACCTACGTCTACAGAGCACATACTTGTGCCAATACTTCGAGAATAGGAATCATGATTGCACTTCTACTTTCCATCTAGTACACTTCGAGCAATCTGCGGCACATGCTAATCTTAATAAAGGAAAATTTATGGGAAAACAGGGCAGTGCAAATGATCACTCGTCACAAGTAAAATATAAAACGTTAGGTTTATTGAATCTTAAAGGAGATGGATACAATACGGTATTCCAATCAGCGGCAAGAGAAGAAAGCCTGCTAGTGATTTGGTTTAGTTGGTAGAAATTATAAAAATAAAAGATAAGACAAAAGTACTGTTATGGCAACGGACACTGACAGTTTTGTTATATTCGTTCATAAGTGAGAGACTAGGGATTGAGCTCCAGTAGGCCTTGATACTGCTTTCTTTAATTAGAAATAAGAAGGTGAATGGCGAAAAAATGTGAAAGAGAACCCCGAAGCTGGATGTCCTGGGCAAGAAAGGCCCTCGTGCCCGTCATGTAGTTTATGGCGTGGATTTTCAGCTCTAAGTGCACACTCTCGCTAATCTTACATAGTCGTAGTATCTTATACAAAATAGATCTGCAAAGTGAAGCCTGCGTAAGTCAAAATGAAGCTAGCTGAAGTGCTTAATGTAAAGAGTAATATACTCGTTCGCTAGCTCCAGTGTTATGTAGTCCCTTACTTGTAATTCGTCTGAAGCGTCTAAAGATACGATCGAGCAGTAGTCCAGAAGTGACTAAAACAAAGATACAATAAGGATGCTACTTATGACAATGTACTTTTATTTAAGTCCGCGCTTAAGAGGATATTCTCCTAGAGCGTTAATAAATGATACTACAAACAAACAAACAACTAATCATTCTCCTGGTATCTCGGTGGTAAATGCCTTCATGAATTGTTTTGTCACTACGTCTATACGCGATTTCCACGACTATAGAGTATAACATCGGAACTTACAACTCCGCTATAGAATGGAATGAGCTCCCCATACACCCGGGAGCGCTGGAGAGCGCACAGCGAGATTAGGCACTACAAAGCGTCAACGTGGAAGGAGCGCTTTCAAATAGGCGATTGATGGCTACTGCGAGCCTCGAGCAGTAGTACTGGAACTGTTATCCACACGGTGAGTCACTTACGTTAGATATAAGAATGTGTAGACCTAAGTAGTCTTTGATTCAACCTGAGACACACTGACTCACTTGTATGGAAGGGGAGGATTGGAATGGGTGGCCCAAATAAATACAAGGAATACTTATTGAAAAGAGGATCCTTTTTTGCCTCGATTAACTTAACAATTTGCCGAGACCATCTCCGATCGAGCGAACGAAGATCATTGCTGTGGCCCGCATGGCCTTCCTATACTTCTGCGGTTCGCTTTTTTCGCCTGCGTAAATTTGGCGCTGTATCACCTGACCGTGGCGCATGAACTATACTCTTAGCCAGATAGTGTGCACGCGTGGCGGGAGAATTGAGTTACGGTTTTGCGAGAGAATGAATTCCTTATTTTATTTTAATTCCCCTCTATTTTTAAAGACTAAAATGTGTATGTTGTAAGTAGCACAAGTTCGCAAATATATACTTTTTTTGCTAACATGGGGTCATGAAATAGTGATAAAATATAACTCTGAAAGTTAAGTGAAATTTAGTAACAATGTACTATTACTTACTGTTACTAATAACATGCCAAAACCATCCTAGTGCAGCCTTAACCTCAAACTTACCATATGGTGCGCTAAACTTTGAGGTAAAACAATTGTTTCAACCTATCCTTCTCGTCTGTCAAAAAGAAGCCCTCTAAAGCCAACAAATTTCAAGCACCTCCAGGTTTCACACTGTGTAAAGGAAAGCACTTCATTGCTTACTATCCAAACTTCCTCAAGATGGATGTCAGCCAGCGATACACTCAGACTGGAACCTCAAAGGTGTGCACAAATGTTCTACGCTATGGACATCATGGAAGGAAAATCCACTTCTGGTGCATTACCGCAACCGAAGGATATTGCATATATATATATATATATATATATACATATATATACTGCAAGCGTCAACGTAGATGAAGGTAGTAAAAACTCTACGCTCACAGATAGTGTGACACTGCTAGCTACTGCTTCTGTGTTTTTGGAAACACCGCTCGGTGCTCAGCTTCTTGTTCGAGCGCTGGTAAATCGAGCCTCCGAGTGTTCTTTCGTTTCTGAACACGTTGTTCAGTCTTTTTTACTCTACAAAAGAAAGGAAGCCACACCAATACGTGAAGTCGGTGACAGGGTGAACATAACCTCTCAGTACTCAACTGGGTTGGTTCTTCGTTCTACCGCAGACACTAAATTTTGCACAAATTTTTCAGCCATCGGCCTTCGAAAACTGACGTCGATGATGCCCATAAAAGGAAGGCACGGCAACTACGTGGAATCATCTACGCGGTCTCAAGCTAGCTGACCCAAACTACCTTCAGTCAGCACGCATCGACTGCATTCT
Organism: Torymus tubicola; assembly: GCA_035583055.1. Lineage (NCBI taxonomy): Eukaryota > Metazoa > Arthropoda > Insecta > Hymenoptera > Torymidae > Torymus > Torymus tubicola. Next base: position 5,609 of record JAWWEQ010048851.1, on the reverse strand, counting down.
GGGAGCAGAGGTGTATCCGGCAATCATACTGCCAGCATTATGGAAAGGGCTTCCTCAACAGCCAGTAGCGCATAATACAATGTTGAGGTGGATAATCACTGTTAGTTCGCCCACCGCGTGCACTGCGATTTCACCGATGCGTCACAGCCACTTCATCATGACTACATCCCTCGATAACATGCTCTCGAGGTTCTGGAAAATAGAGAAAGTAGACGTGCCGAAACCTCGTCTCTCTAACGAGGAAAAAATATGCGAGGCGCATTTCGTTTGCATCCACGAAAGAGACAAGGAGGACGACTCCAAACCAACGGCCAGCACCGTAAGGCTTATGTCAACTTCATGCAGGAGTTGCTTCAGCTGCACCATAGGGAACGTGTGCCCGCCACGGAGGGGATGAGATCTGACTCCTATTACATGCCTCACCATGCGGTGCTGAAGTCTGACAGCTCCGGGAAAATTCGAGTGGTTTTCGACGCGTCGCAAACTACGAAAAGCAATCTCTCTCTCTGTCTCTCAACGACTGCCTCTACATCGGCTCCAAGCTTCAAGCCGATATTTTTGCTGTCGTATCTCGTTGGGACACATTTAGGTTTGTCTTCTCGGCCGACATCGTGAAAATGTTTCGTCAATTCTGGATGCACAACGAGGATGTCGACCGGCTGCGTATTCTGCGTCTCCTTATCAAGCCAACAGAAACTTGCTGCAGCTCGCTGAGAACGAACACGAGCACTTTCCTATTGGAGCGCACCTTCTCAGACATCAAGTCTACGTGGTCGATACCTGTTTACGATTCACCCGACAGTAGGGCGCCGGCGGGGGGGAGAGGGGGAGAATGCGAATAGGAAGAAAAACCATGCCGCTAGAAGAAGGAGCCTTTATTAAAGAAAATCGAAACTTACATAACTACACTTCACTCGTAAATACACAATAAGAACGCAAGTCTTGATACGTCTGGAGATCCGTCCCGGTCGGTGGTCGAGGTCAGATTGAGGGAGAGCGGTCGGCTTCTCTGCCTTATATAGCCGCCCGAGCCCGCGTTTTTCCGAAGCTCTTCCCGCCAAGAGTCGTTCGCGCGCCCCACACACGCGCGCGCGCCGCGGGAGCCGACGGTGGCACCGCCTCGGGGCAGCGCTTGGGATCGAACGCTGCTCGAGACTCGTAAAGCGATTAACAATATCCTTGCCGGAGGTTCTTTCACCTTCAAGGTCAACCTTGGGTCGCCGCCGCAACTCCTCACTAAGAGATCTGTGCTCTCCGAAGTGTTCGATCCTTTAGGATGGATCTCCCCAGTCACCGTTGTCGGCAAACTGAAAATTCAGCTTCTGTGGCTCAATAAAAGGGATTGGGACGAAGAGCTGGATTCTGAAACAGCGGCGTCTTAGCACAAACTCCGCGCTCAACTACCCAACCTTGAAAGGCTCTAGATACCTCGATGGCTTCAAAAGTCTAACTCTTCGACTTGGTACTTGCATGGTTTCTCTGACGCCTCCCAGCACGCCTACGCAGCAGCTGTCTACGTCATTGTCCGAAGCGGCAACATAACTACAGTCACACTTCTCGCTGCAAAGTCAAAGGTTGATCAAAACATTAAGCATTCCTGGAGTTGTGTGGTGCTCTACTCATGGCTCGGCTCATCCACAGCGCGAGTAACTACTTCAGCGCGACGCCGAAAGGAATTTTCCGCTGGACAGACTCTCAAGTTGTACTAGCTTGGCTAGCCAGTCAACCCATCAGATGGAAGGTTTTTGTAGCGAATCGTACAAGCAAGATCGTCTTCCTTCTACCTTCCACTGACTGGGGCCACGTACGCACCGCAGAAAATCCAGCCGACCTCGCTTCTAGAGGCACTTCTCCGTCGACGCTTCTACATGAGCAGCTTTGGTGGAAGGATCCAGCCAGGCTTACTGACAAATGGGCGCACTGGACCAATTCGCTGACTCCACTCAGTGTCAGTTTTCATCAACCAGGTAAATCTTGATAAGCTGTCAAACGAGCAATTAATTTCTCGTTTCGCCTCGTGGGAGAGGCTGGTAAGCGTTTTCGCACCTCCCCGCTCACCACAGCAGAAATCATCAATACGAGAAGGAAGATTGTTCGTGCTACCCAGCGAGAATTCTTCATCGACGAAATATCTGCTTTGGAAAAAGGTAAATTTTTGCCACGAAATAACCGCCTAAGATTTTTTGCTCCGTTTTTAGATGCTTCGTTACCAGCAGCACGAGTGACAACATCGAGGCCCTTCGCAGCGACCGGTCTCGACTACGCCGGTCCTTTCGACTTGCGCACAACAAAGGGGCGCGGGTACAAAATATACAAGGGATACGTCGCCATCTTTGTGTGCATGGCCACCCGTGCCACGCACCTCGAGGTCTCTGATTGCTCGACGCAGGGTTTTTTCGCCGCTTTCCGTCGCTTTGTCGCCCGGCGTGGACTCTGCAGCGTCATCTACAGCGTCAATGCGACAAACTTCAGGGGGGCCGACGCGGAGCTTCAGCGCCTCTTCAACGAGTCTTCTACGGAAACTCGACACATAGCCGCCGTCTTGGGTACCGATGAAATCAACTGGCGATTCATTACACCTCGAGCCCCTCACTTTAGTGGATTGTGGGAGGCTGGTGTGCGCTCTTTCAAGTACCACCTTCGACGACTCCTGGGAGACCACAGCCTCACTGTGGTCAATACTGACGGTGCAGATTGAGACTTGCCTCAACTCTCGTTCCCTCAACCACCTAACAAGGGGAGGGTTTCAATTGCGGGAGACGGATTTTAGCGGTCACTTAAAAGTCTATCTCTAGTAACTAACAATGAAGCCCAGTACTGATAATTTTGTCAAATGGGCCCTTTTTCTTGAGATACGGGCAATTTTAGTTTAACTTATAGATGTTGTATATTTTTCATTTAATTCAGTGTACTGAAGTACTAGAGACTCTAACATAAATGTTTGTTCTAAATTGAGGGGATAATTGTTTACGACAAAAGAGTATTTACTAATTATTTTTAATAGTTTGTTTTGTAATATTTGTAGTATTGCCACACTGTTTTTGTAGGCTCCGTCCCATGCAATTATTCCATAATTTAATAGACTATGATAGATTGCATAATATATCATTAAGAGCGTATTTGTTGACATAATTTTTGAGAGTTTGTAAAAACATACGTTAAATACTTAGTCTTATTAATTATAGAATTCACATCCTTGTCCCATTTAAAATTGTAGTCAATAATAACTCCCAAGTACTTGTAGCTTTCAACTCTATTCAGGAAATTATCATTTATTCTCATTTGTATGTCTTTTGGTACACTATTAGAATAGCTACCAAAAGTTATAAGTACTGACTTTTCGGTATTCAAACATAATTTATTTAATTTTATCCATTTGGCTAGGATTTTTAAATATTTATTCATTTGTATTATGGCTTTTTCCTAACTGCCTGTTATTGATATTACACCTGTTTCATCTCCATATGATACAACTGTACCATTAGGCATTTCTACGAGCAGGTCATTCACATACATGATAAATAGTAAAGGACCCAAAATCGTTCCTTGCGGTACACCAGTGTGTAACTGTCTATTTGCTATATGTACTATTTATTTTTATTCTCTGTTTTCTGTTTGTTAAATAACTTTTTATCAATGCACGTGTGTTACCTCCGACACCATAACAGTAGAGTTTCTCATGTAGAATTTCATGATCTACAGTATCAAATGCCTTGACTAGGTATAAAAAGGTGATTATTGTAGGCTTGCTTTGATCTAAACTATTATATATTTTATGTGTTATGTAATTAAGTGCATTTTTAGTTCCTATATTTTTTATAAAGCCTAATTGTTGTTTCGTGATAATCTTATTGTGTGTAATAAAGTTATAAAATCTGTGATAAATAATTTTCTGAAAAACTTTTTATATGTTTGAAATAAGTGAAATAGGCCTATAATTCTTAGCTCTGTATTTATCAGCAGCTTTGAATACAGCCACTACTTAAGCTTTTTTTTAATGAATTTGGCCAAATTAATTGTTCAATACGTATATTAAATATATAAGTCAAAGGTTCAGCAATATAGTCAGCAATCCCTTTAAAACTCTACTATTAATGCCATCAATACCACCTGCTTTATCTTTCATGGCATTGATTATTCTTATTATTTCATTGGGACCCGTAGGTTCCAAAAAAATTGTATTCGAATTATTCTTAGGTTTTATTTATATTGTTAGCATTATTAGTAGTCGATGAATTTATCTGGGCACCTAATTTTTTCCCTATTTCACAAAAGTAGTCATTCATAGAATCAACTATTTCATCCGGTTCATTAAATTTCTTACCCTTATCATCCATAATATAATCTATTACTTTTTACTTTTACGACCTAATTTTGTATTTATAATATTCCATAGTTACTTTATGTTGTTACTTTTCATTTCAACTAGTTTTTCATCATATTTAAATTTTGCGTCTTTTATGACTTTATTTAATATTTTTTCATATATTTTAAAATCTTTTTTAAGTTGTTCATTATTAAGATCTACTTTCCATATATTGTACAATTGATCTTTTCTATTGCATGATTTTATTATTCCTGAAATAATCCATTTTTTCCTCAGAATAAAATTTTTCTTTTTCTTCCAGGCGACATAATATATTTAGCCTTGCCCATGCAATTTTTTATTTCATTAATTAACAGGTCAGTGCATATATTAGGATCTTGAAACAATAATTGTTTCCAATTTGTTTTACTTGCTATGTTTTTTAATTTTTTGTAATTTATATTATGATATAGATTAGACTTTTCTTGAGGCGAGATTCTTTTTTCAATAGTTATGAAGAGTAAGTAATGATCTGTTATTTTTTGGTTTAAGTTAATACATTTGTACATTAGGCTTTCAGTTTTAACAAAAATATTGTCTATGCAAGATCCTTCATTATTGTGATTATTTGATGGTCTAGTAATGTTTAAAAAACTAGGGATATATCATTTTTTCCAAGAAATTGTTTAAAAATATGCAAACTACTAATTGACTTCTGTTTTTGGACAAAATTTATAATTGTTGGTAGTAGCCCTGAGATTACGTGTGCAGCGTCTCTGGATACGGTCCTAAACACACTGGAAACACTCAGCGCCATTTGCCGGCCTACTGGATATATCCTTCTTTGGCACTCCTGCAGCTGTAACGCACTTGCCCAAATGGCAATACCATAGGTCAGTATTGATGTAACCACTGACGCTAGGAGAGCTCGTCTTCTTGGTTTGGGTCCACCGATATTTGGCATGAGGCGGGAGAGCGTCACTACTGGGCAGTATTGCTTCTCACTATTTTTCCATCTAGTCCCTGAGATCGCCTCCTTCGCGATGTTAAATACTAGGTTAATCGCGTCTACAGTTGACCTTCCTTTTCGGAATCCGTACTGTCTGTCTGACAGGTGCTTTTCGGCTACAGCTTCAATTCTCATGTACATGATCCGTTCGAGGATCTTCCCCGCCGAGTCGAGCATGCAGAGGGGTCGATATGCTGATGGTTCGTCGGGCGGCTTATTTCCTTTTAGGAGAAGGACCAGCCTCTGCGTTTTCCATTTGGCAGGAAAGTAACCTTCTTGTAGACATCTGTTGTA
>JAWWEQ010048850.1:0-14908 GCA_035583055.1 Torymus tubicola | reverse complement strand
TCATTTCGCTATCTATTTTCGTTCGCGAGATATTAGATTTTGACAAAAAAAAAGTGCATATTCCACACTGTGCGACGTATTGAGGTTTGAGCTTTGAATTGATTTGTGTAATGGTCCCCTGTCCGCTTTCACGTACAGATACACTTTTACGTGAAATTAGCTCCCTCCAAAGTATTTAGGTTTAGGTTTTTAATATATTTGAGTACTGAACTTGCCTCTCCCGCTGCACATTTTAGGGTATGAACTTTTTACTTTTTTCCAGGAGAAGGTTGGGTGAAGGTATTGTAATGAAAGAATAGACTCAGCGTGTACAAAACGATAACAAAGTAATCTATTCTATTCAAAATACAAAGATACGTGTCGCGTTGCGCGCAGACAAGAAGTTAAGATCCGCCGCTCTGCGCGGGCGGATCAGTATAATTAACTTTCGTTGGTCCGGTGAACGCAACACCGGCCGCTCGCTGTCGTGAGCCGAAAATACAGGAATACTGCGACTGGTAACGCTGCACCGGTCCAGTTAATATCGTGCGATATCGATCTACTTACGGAGTTGTTTGCAGGTCGCGTGACAGTTGACTGAGTGCAGGCTGTTGATGGGAAGCGTCCTTCCCAGTCGCGACAAAAGCAGACCTGCACCCGGGCCGGAATACTTCCCTAGCAGGGACGACAATGACGAGGCTGGACCCGGGGATAGCGACGGACACTGGAGTAGTCGTATTGATGATCGCGTACGCGCGGTTAGACGGCCCGAAAGCATTCAGTGGAGAACTTTGCAATGGTCAGATCATAAGGGGAGCGCCTCAACCTACTCGAAATGTCCTCTGAAATAAATGTCAATTCCTTGCGTAGATGAATGAATCCAGAGCGCGTCGCGCAATCATTAAATTACCCCGTATTTGGGGATGGTAGGCTGGTATTCGCGATTCATTTGAGGAGAGAGCGAAAGTAAGCTGCCGCTTACTAAATTGTTCCGAAAAGATCAAGAATGGTCGTAGGAAGAGTGCGAGCAGACGGCATTTGATAAACTAAAGGAAGCGCAAGAATCCACGCCAGTTCTCGCTCAGCCGGATTTTAACCACACATTTTGCATGCAAGCGGACGCGAGTTCGCACGCGATAGGGGCAGTGCTCATGCAAAATTTCGAGGATGGGGAGCACCCGATTACTTACGTTAACCGACTGCTGAATCCAGCGAAGGTCAATTATACCGTTACGAAGACAGAGTGTTTATCGCTGTTGTTCACAATTAAGAAATTCCGCCAGTATCTGGGGGAGTTTACGTTTGTAGAAATCACGGGGCATAGCACATTGAAGTGGCTGAAAAACCGCAAAAAGCCGAGTGGTAAATTTCCGGGTTGGATGTTGGAAATACAGCAATGGGATTTTGAAATAATACACAGGAAGAGCACGCTTAATCATGTCCTCGACGCGCTCTCGCTTGATTTAGAGATCGCTATATTCTCAAATTCGTCGGATGCATTGTACGCGAAACGATTGGCGGAGGTGAACGAGCGAACGAAAGATACTCTAATTAGCAAGTCGAAGGTGATCTGTATAAGAGGAGTTAATTTTGTTCAGGTGGGAGGCGCTCGACTATTTCCACAATGGTAAGTAGCTCGTCAATAAGCAAGACCTGGACAAGATTCTCATAGAGTACGGAATTAAACATTTCACTATGCCGTCGTATCACTCCCAGAGCAACCCAACCCAGTTGAGCGCATAAATTGAATATTAAAGACGCTAATCGCAACGTTCATTGGTACAGATCATAGATATTGGGATAAGAATTTGCACGCGTTTCGACACGCGATTGACATCACGGTGCAAGCAACATCGAGAGTTTTACCTGCGTTTGTGAATTTCGGCAGACAACCGAAGCCAGTTAAAAGTATAAGGTGAGAAGTAGAAGCTCGCGAAGTAGTGGTGCGGATCGACCTCGTGGATTGGTAAGAGCGCTTGAAAAGGTTATATGCGCTGGGAGATTTAGTAGGTCGACATATTGATATGGAGCAAGATGGCCAGAAAGCACCTTATGATAAGGGGAGGTGACAGATAGAATTCCAAGTGGGTGACTTGGTGTTATGTAACAGCATTCCTTGTCGAACGCCGCGAGCGCTTTCTCATCAAAGCTAGATGTAAAATACGCCGGTTCATTCCATCCTTGAAGGAAGACCGCCCGAGGTGTAAATTCTCAAAATAAATTCGAAGAAAAACTGGGCGCAGGTGAATGGAGATGTTAGATGTAAGGTAGAATTAAAAAATTTGGTGTTTGTGTATTGTAGGTACCGGCAGTCCGAAGCAGAGAAAGATAAGAGCTGGAGGTACCCCGGGAGACACCGATGGATAGCAAGCCGGGCGTGTGCTGCAAGGAGGCTGTCGGTGATAATGCTGCCGACGCACCTCGCGAAAGGGCCGCTTGGATAGAGACTGGAGAAAGTGACGTTGCCGTTTCTTCTGCTGTAGAAGAGAGAACGACCGCTGCGCGGTTGCTAGTCATCCTTCCGCAAATCCCAGAGAAAAAGGAGTGCGGCCTGCTTGCCGATGTGGCTGATGGGAAAATTGACGCGAAGACGAAAGCTCTCCTGCTGGAAGAGCCTCGCACGACGCCTTCACCGTCGCAGCTAACGCCGGGAATGCCATAGATGTTCAAAACGAGGCCGTAGCCATAGAGTGCTCGATGGTTAAGGGCTGCTGTACAGTGTCAAATCTGAGCAAAATCTGAGAAAAATTTACAAAAAAAGCCTTGTGTGTTTATCAGGAAAGATGCTTCCCTGTGGAGTTATAAATTAATCAAAATCTGTCAGAAATGCAGAATATGCTAAAACCACCAACATTGATCCTCTGCCACTAAAAAACTGTAAGTGAAAAAAATCTGAAAAAATTCAGGGTATCTTGTGGGATGGTCACGAAGCGATTTAGGAGATTACAAAAAAAAAATTTTAACGACTCATATATAAATAAATGGTCAAGTTTGTCAAATCAAGAGGTGAAAATAGTATATTACGCAACTAATGCGCAAAGCAGGTGATTCACGCACGAGTAGAGTTTGTCACCCAAGCACTGCGAGGGCGACAAATAAGACGAGTGGGTGGATTACCTGGCGCACGTGTGGCGTATACTATTTTTTGACAGCGTGCTCAAAACACCTCCTCTCGCCCGTGCCTTCAGTTCGCAAAGCAATAGGTTTATATTGTAAATAAATGTACATAAAAATACAACGGCATTTAATACAAAATCTTACTCTTTATTTAATAAAAACTCGGGCGCCAGCCGCCTACGCGGCACGTTGCATGAGACTATACTTATAGGGGACGATCGCGGGTTGATAACGTGGGGAGTCGCCCCGACGCGACTCTCGTATCCTGGAGGATTCTATGCGCAAGTTTAAAGATATCCTGGGACGCTTTATATATATTTTATCCTCGACCGCGCACACACACTCGTAACCGGAAGAGGGCGGGAAATGAAGGAGTCCAGACAAAGTTCACCACTTACAATGGTTTTTCTCGATGATTCTGCTGGCGATCCGGCTCGGCTCTCACAGGCGGTCAGTGGTGATGATGGTGACGTGGCTTGGCTCTCGGAGGCGGTCAGCGGTGATGGTGGTGACGACGGTGTAGATAACTTTTTGATAAGAGCTGGGAGAGCGAAAGTCTAGAGGAGAGTGTGTGCCTTTTTCTCTCCTTCAGTACTTCGCGCCGCGACTCTCTCTTGTACCGATCGCCAGCGCACTGACCGCATGCGTTTGGCGAAGAAGTCTGAGTACAGTCGAGCGGCGACGAGTGTACTGCTGTTGCTGCAGCCGCGACTCTGTTTACGTTAGCCGCGGCTGGCTACTGCTATTGTCGACTTGGCCGTTGTTGAAGTGAACATCTTGGTGTTTGCGGACGAGCTCCTCATGGAGAAGGTTCTGCAGCTGCTGGTGGGATCATCTACTAGTCCTTCGGAGCTACAGTGTATATTCGGTGAGTCCACTCGTGTTCCTAAACTCTTTAAACCATTCAGGGAATGGTCCACCAGACAGGGAAAAAACCAAAATCTTCAACTCATCAGGGTTCTTCAGGATCTTCACTCTCTAGGTATTTTAACATGCTGAACAGTTTAATTTATTAGTGCTTTGCAGATGTGCACTGGTAATAGTGGCACTAACGGAGTAACTGAGGTAGGTGGTGAGCTGCTGCTACTTCCTAGGCTATGTGCACTGGCACGTAGTGCTAGCCCTCTTCCCTGCCTTCAGAGTGAAGCTGATTGCCCTTATGAACATCCGTCTTCAGCCTTCTTCACCGCCAGGATGTAGTGATGTTCAGCTGCATGGTGTTCTCGCTGCCCCTGTTGCTGTGGCTGACTCGTCTCCAGGAAGTGTGGTTTTTTGTAGCATGTGAGGGGTTAGGTTTTTAGTGATAGGGATGGGAACTATACCTGTAGTGTATGTGCTTGGTGCAGGTAATTATTTACATATGAGGAACTGGCTCTTAAATAGTCTCTCCAGAACAGCGAGCTTCGCTTCAGGGGTTCTTTACATGATAAGTACACTTTTGTATACTGTTTAGGCCTCCTAAGGAAGCATCGCTTAATATAGGCTTTCTTGTTATATCATAAGTCTGACAATATAGTCAGCTATCTATTTTTCTTGGATCATGGCAATTTGCCATGTTACAATATATACTTAGACGGAGCGTGTAAATCTTTTGTTTTGCGCACCGAAAACGAACACGAGAAGCAGTGCTTTGCGCATGCCGTGTTAGAAAATAGATTTTCTTCAAACTCTTAGGAAATATTCTACTGCTCATTCTGGATATTCTTGAACTTTTTTCGATTTTTTTGACCCATAGTTTTCGAGATATAAGAGGTCAAAAACTGAATTTTGATAACTTTTTACATTTTTGACCGATTTTCATTAATTTATAACTTCTCAAGGAAGCAGTTTGGGTGATAGACACAAAAATACTTCTTTTTGTAGTACTTTCTCAACTTTTTAATAAAAATACTTTTAACGCCGTATGTATATGCTTTCTCTTACATATATGCAAATGAACTATATAATTTTAAAAAATTAAAAGTCTGAGCAGGACTTTACCAAAAAATTCATGAAGATACCTTTTTATTATCCGAAAGTGATAGTATAAATTCTGGAATGGGCTGCGATCATTTTTGGATCTAATAAAATTCATTTGTGTCATCATTTTTTGTAACAAGTTGTACATCAGTCTGTAAAAAATTTAGTTAAATTCTACGGAAAATTATACGAAAAAAGACTAGGTAAGATATTTCAAAATTTTGCTTCGACTTTGAGCTACAAAAATCCATTAATATTGATAAAATTTAAGACCATTTCACCTTTAAATTCTGAATTTTGATTAATTTTTAGCTCAAAAACGTAGCAAAATTTCGAAATATATTACAGAGAATTTTTTTCTTATAATTTTCCGTAGAATTTAAGGTGGTCTTGCATCTATAAATTTGAAAACAATCAATATTTTTTATTTGATTCTTCGATTCTATATATTATTCTGAATTTGTAAAAAAGTTTGAGTGACAGTTTTGATAAATTATCAAAGATATAAACAAAAATGTCAATAAACTTCTATTAGAACGTGCCACCAGTTTCTACCAATTTGGGTCTTATCACGCAAACGTAAGCCGCATCAAGAACCAATTTCTTACAATCAATTTTACGGTTAAAAAAAGAAACTTAGTATTTTAAAATGTTAATTGGAAATTTATAAAAATAATTTTTTAATTAATTTTTTAACAAAAGAATACTACGAAAAAAGCGGTTTTATTAAACATCAAACTGAGGAAATACGTTAACTGATTTAATTTTTATATATTTTATATATATATACGTCATCTAAACAATATAAAAATTTTAAATAAGATTCATGAACTTAAATCACGCGCTCAGTTCGTCAAAAGTGTGAAAAACGCCTCTGCAAGGCGTCACGTTCGCTATGATCGCTGCCTCCGGCCTCGCTGCTCGCAGCATCAACTGTTAGTGCCGGCTGTTCCGTGCGCCCATGTGTTTTTATTTTGGATGTGTCATGTGTTTGGGGTTAGTTTCATTGACATACACATTCAGCCAAGCTGTACCTTCTGTTCGCCCAAAACTACAACCAACGGGATATATATATTAGATAAGTATAAATTAACCGAATAAATATTAAATTTCTATAAAGCATAGATACTTTATGGTAATTTCTTTTTCAGATTTCCAGTTATTATTGTTAGATTCAGATAGCTACTGGAAGAGGCGACATCAGGAAGTTATTCAGAAGGACTAATTATCATGAAATATGATAAAATCATTTGAAAGATTAATAGCTGTACAAGCTGTATGTACCTCTAGTTTTGATAACTCTTATGAAGTAAGTCCCATATTTATAACTTTTTCTTTACCAACTAAATATTTATTACTTTATTTTCACAATCAAGCATTTTTCATAATCAGCATTAAATTTCTCTTGTAGTAATTAAAATTTTCTTCGGATATCAATATATTAAATATTTTTTATTCTTCTTTATGTGATTTGCTTTCATAGTATTAAAGTAAATTTTGAATTACTATTTTTCTTTTATGTATATGTTTCTTGTGATTTTTTGAATATTTTAATCGCAGCAGCTTATTTTATTGTATCAACTAATTTAAAATGTTTATTTTTTACAGGAATATGTACCGGTTTAACCAGTCTTTTCCAAGTTGCCTTGATGTATTTAAGATGTTTAACTTGTTAATACTGCCTGTACTGTTTGACAGCTTGAGTCCGTACGTGCTTATACAGAACAATAGTACGCCACATCTTTTCTTATAAAATTAATAGAATATCATTTACAATATTAACTAAGAATAAGTATTTATATGTTTTAAGAAGTGGAAACAATTTTATAATCAAGAAATGAATGTTAATGAAGATATGACAGATTTTGCTTTCAGGGTTCATTTCTCACGATATGAAATTTTGAACTTGGGCGTTAATTTTTTTTTTAGACTACTTCATGGATTTTCATGGCGTAAAGTGCAATTTACTTGTAACCCATCCATCTGTGGTAACAAACTCTGGATTTTTAAAATTTTTTCATTGAGTATTTTTCTTATGCAAAAAACCATGTAAATTGTCAAAATTAACAACAAAATAATGGTTTTTTGTATAAAAAACATACTTAATCAAAAATTTTTAAAATCCAGAGCTTCGTCCCATACGTGGGTGTATTACAAATATTTTTCACTTTATCCCATAATCGATCAAGTAGTCTAAAAAAAAAGTTACGCCAAACTTTTTTTCTAGAAAGGACTATATCTCAGAACTACACTGAGAAAATAAAAGGCCAAAATCGGTGCGGGAATCACCGAGTTCGCTTATGCTGTAATTGCAGCACAGTTCGGTAATTTTTACTACACTGATCGGTAGCAAATTTTCCGCGACATTGGCCACATAGTTTTAATTAGAATATCGAATCTCAATAAAGTTGAGGAAAAAAAAAATTTATTAACATTAGAAATTAAAATAGTACATTTTGGACTAGTCTCGGACAGTATTGTATACTACGAAAGCTGAAAAATAATATGATTTTGAAGTTAGGTGATCTCCGAGCTTAGCAGCACCTTGCGTGATTTTTTCCACACGCTTCGGTAGATTCAGCCTTACTCAGTAGCGTATATAGCATAACCTCTACTGCCCGAGCGTTTCGGATATTTTAACAGCAGATTTCGGCTGTTTTGACTACATTTTTTTCTCAGTGTAAAAGGATCAAAGGACTTCTACTTTTTCTAGATTGTCCAAAAATAGTTATACTAATTGTACATAATATTTTTTATTGGTGAACAGAACCAGCTGTCCGCTGACTTATTAACAAAATGGGAGTAACGAAATATAAGGAAAAGGGAGAGTGAGTATTAAGGTTTTAAAGAATAAGACATGAATTCATGGTAAAGAAGATGCAACTGGCTTCGGCATAAAAACCCACACGGATCAGAGGGAAAAGCCGTAACAAGCCGATAGTATTTTATTAAGTTGAATGAAATATATATGTACATGAATATTATCCGGCAAAAGAAATTAAGGATTCATACCACTTTATCACTATCAAAAAATCGATATTTTTTTTAATGGATTTCGAAAGGAAAATATATAAAAAATGCTGTGATCACTGCAAGTGTGTGTTTTGTCGATTTTAGTTTGGCGCACTCTACAGCATGTGGGTCGCGGCTTCAAACATTAATCGCGTTTTTCTCAAAACCACTTTTTTCCGGTTGGCGTGCACGATTTCTCAAAAAGTATTCAACCGATCATTACCAAATTTTTACCACATCTTCGTCACATATATCGTCGGCTATCGTCGGAACTAGGATTACGTTAAAATTTTAATTTTAACTACATTTATCAACCTAAAAAAGAAGCGAAAAAACACGATTTTTTTGAATAGCCGGCATTTTGTTATTTTTGCATGAAACTTAATTATCCTAGTTCCGTCGATAGCCACAGTCCTACTGAATCTAAATTTTTTGAATTTTGTATTTCGGATGATTTCTCGCTTCAAAATCACGCATGCCATCAACATCCGTTTTTTAGAAACGCTCAACGGTTGTTACAGTTGTACATAAATAAACAATGTAAAATTTAAAAGAAGAAATTGTTTCCTATATCTTAAGGGTGCCTTTATTAAACTCAAAAAGATTCATATCTATTATAGAAACATTAAAAAAAATTCATAAATATAGCTTAAATTTTGAGCGTGTAAAGTGGTATGAACCCTTAAACGCACGCGGTTCGCGTTACAATATCGCAAGTGATCACTTGTCGTAGTACGAGAGCTCTCTTACCTTGAACACGGGTCCGTGAAGATTGCCTATCAAGGCTACGAAGCGACGTTCAAGCCAAGTCCACTGGAGAAGCCCGGCCGCAAAGGGCTCGGACTTCGCGTCTAGTCCTCTTGGGGAAGCCAAAACTCGGGAGTGCGGGTGGTCCACGACCGTGCAGACGACGCGCCGTGACGTCTCGGGGAGCCAACGCCGCTGCCCCTGGGCAACAAAACTAGTTGCCGCGTGGTACGCTCCCCTGGAAGCGGTCACTGCGAGATCACCCGTCCGTGGACGCAAGTTCCCCACAAGCCCTACCTAACACCTCGAGGAACACACACTCACACTTCAGCCTATGATTGCAATCAACACACATGACTAATACGTAGGTATTCGCGACAAACTATAACTAACACGAAACTTAAAACTAGCTGGACCCTACGACACACCGAGGAATCGATGTGTTGGCCGCAAAGTCGCTGTCTGCAGATGCGCACTATATGCATAGCAGATGCTCACTTCTCGAAAACCCAGAACTAACTTACTGAACGTCTCTACGTCCTCTCGATCTTTCCGTAAAAGTGGTAAAAAAGCGCTTTATGGCCGTAATTGCTGGTACTTCCCCAGATTCGATCTAGTCGCCAGACGACTCGCAGGTATGAGTACGCCCGAGCGCGTCGGTCGCCCGCAGAAAGGGTCCGAATAGAGCGCGATGATTGAGGGATTCCCGGTTGTAAACGGGTACTTTCCATGCCTAAATAGCCTGATGCATTAGCTCGAAGCGTCCCACAGAAAATATCGACAAGATTAATCGAAACGAACTAAAGAATCGCTTAGAAAATGAAAGGGATCAAGGCATTTGAATCGTTGACTGAGTTGCCGCGAGATAAGGTAAGTAGGCCTCAATTTCGATGAGGACAGTCGAGAATTCTTCAAAGATTAGCGCGCGCTCACCAACTGCTCTCTCTAATGATATGTCTCCGGCTTGACTCCGACCTTCACAAGTCTCCGTACTGTGGAGAGCTAGAGGGGATGAAAACCCGATAATAACAGCAAAATAGATAGCAACCCACAGTAGGCATGCTACCGATCTTGAATTTCAGCCAGCAAAGGTGAGTACCGGTCGCCCTGCTGAATCCACTTGTATCAAAATTTTCTCTGTGGCAGTAATCGGAGAAAGCTACTTGAACGGGTCAAATAAATGAGCAATATCCGAGAGAATGGAGGGCTTTATTAAGGCCTCTGATAGGTCAGCGATATCCAACACATCGAAACGAAGTTGGTCATGAGTAGAACTCCAGTGAACGCCAAGAGTCTTCATCGACATGACCGCGTCGATCCGCTTAGCAAGACCCTGTGTGCCTGTGAAGAGGGAAACTCCGACTGGGCGATAGCCCGTTTATCGAGTGAATTGCCTGCGGCGTCTAGGAGTTCCATAAGTCGAATCCTTTTCTGTAGTCAATCGGTAGTCAATCGGTGCAGTCTGCAGTTGGGGCCTAAACGATTCTCTGTAAGTCTCGATCTTTGTGTTTAACGCGAAAATCATTCAGCACGATCCTCGGTATCGATGACTACACAACATCGTGATGCGGCCTTCATGATGCACCTTTGAAGCTGGAACCTGCATCATGTCTCCTGAATTATCGCACTGCTTCATAAACACTCTATAATCTTCAACTATCGTCGAATCTCGAGTAGAGCGAGGATACAATTTAGCCAGTGATCGGAGCGCCATTTGCCGGGTTACAGCTGCGACGGATGGTGGGTCCTTCAGCTTAGGGATAGACACCGGAAAATCTTCGAGTGCCCTGAAACGCTGAAAAGTGTCGTTCATGTACTAACGCGCAGTGGAAACTTTGCAATGGCATTTGAGTCGCCGATTGCACCGCCCGCCGTGAACGCTCGACCTGCAAGCGGGACCCCAGCTGATCGCTTAAGTCGATAACATCAACGCTAGAAGTTAGTATCTACGTCTGACTTCAGTATGCTCTGCGTCGTCTAGCGACGGTACGCAAGTGGACTGCCCTTGAAGTTCTAGCAGTTGTACGACTACTAGAAACAAACGAAATTTCCGAGTCCTGGTCTAATAGTGCCCGAACATAGGTACTGTCGTCCTTAGACCTTATTATTTCTACACGCGCAGTCGATAAAATAATTGGTTGTTTTGAAGCAGATATATGCAGGCTTATGACGTTGACCCCTGCGCTTTCGAGACATCAGAATTCTGCCGCACCTCATGCGTTTGTCCTGGGCTATTCAGATGCAGAAGCGTGTGATGTTTGCCATGGCAGTACAAACACGCGCTCGATGCGCCCCGAAAAAATTGAAACAAAGCTGCAAACGTCGAGCAGTTGTCATCTGCTCGTGCTGAGGTTCGCTCTTAAATCTTGAACACTTCGAGAGCGGGTGGGGGCCGGAGCAAAGTAGAAACGTGAAACTATTAGGTGGATGAGCAGAACTCGAATGGAAAATCTTTCGAATTTGGGCCCCTAATATTGGTGTAGAAGCCGGCCTTTTCTTCCCCTCCCGATCAGCAGCTACCATGCGGAGGGCTTGCGATTCTTGTCCAAGAATCTAACTATATCTGGAAATTTTGGAAGTGAGTCAGATGGAACCAATTCTGACAAATCCGAGGCACCAGTGTTCTTCTGGTCTTTCGAACTCACCTTAGCTTCCCAAAGCTTTCGTGAATCCGAGTCTAAGCTATCAGACAGCAAAAACACAAGCCAATTATCCCAATGTTCGACAGGACACTTTAAGTTCTTCAGTGCTCGAGTGATTCGTTGGGCCTCATCAACCAGAGAACGAAGCTCCGACGCAGACTCCTTTCTTAAGTGCGGAATATTCATGAAAGACGTTAAAAGCTTGTTAATAATCAACCTCGGATTATTATATCGAGCGTTCAGCATCTGCCATGTACTGGCGTAATTTGCGCGAGTCTTCGTTACGCCCTTGATCAACGCCGCAGCCCCTCCAGTCAAGCACAGCTTTAAGTATTGCAACGTCGTTGCATCAGACAAATGCGGAACATTGTGCACAAGCGAGGTAAATAAATCGCAGAAACTGGTCCAATCTTCATATTTACCAGAAAAGTTCGGTAACGGAATGCGCGGTAGCTTCGCCACGTGAGAATCCAGCCCCGCAGAGATCGAGGAACCCGCTTCAGATAAGCTGACCTCGCCTTCACGCCTATCAAAGGGTGCAAGCAACGTCCAAAAATCATCCAGAGTGTTCTCGTAAACATCTTGAATACGCTCAAACCATTTATCGACAGTCTTGGCGTCGTCTCTAGCGATGATCGCGGAATGTGTTTTCCGCACCTCCACCCAGAGTTCCCTAACTGAGTCGAGTCGCGATTGTACCATACTACGATTAAGCGATTCGTGCGGTTTCGCTAACAAATGTGCGCGCGCGCGTTCTATCTCGGCTTCACGAGCCATCTGCAACGCAATTAAGTTCTTCAAACATGCGGAAGGGGCTATAACGTCAGCCAATATTTGCTAAATTTAAGAAAGCTATCTATATAAATAATCTATGTAACTACCTAAAGTTGCACTATACCTATCTAGAACTATCTATATAATTTTAAAGTTATACGAAACGCAATTGATTTTACGCAAAGACGAGAAAACCCAATCACTAACTCCTCACCCGGGGCACGATGAACAGAACCAGCTGTCCGCTGACTAATTAACAAAAAGGGAGTAACAAAATATAAGGAAAAGGAGAGTGAGTGATTAGGTTTTAAAGAATAAGACATGAATTCGCGGTAAAGAAGATGTAACTTGTTAGGCATAAAAACTAAAGTAATAATCAAACACAATTGATAATAATATTTTATTTTATTTTTTCAGGTAATTTTGTCATCAGTGGCCTATAGGTGTAGGACCGCCTTAACTATTTTCTTTTCAGACCCATGTACGCCTTTTATAAAAATGATGACACGAATGGATTTTTTAGATCCAAAAACAATCGCAACCGATTGCAGGATTCATATTAACACTTTTGGACAATAAATAGGTATCCCCATGAATTTTTTCGTCGAGAAAGTCCGGATCAGACTTTTCATTTTTTAAATTTATATATTTCATTTACGTATATATAAGGAAAAGCATATACATACGGCGTTAGAAATATTTTTATTCAAAAGCTAAGAAAATTCTGCAAAAAAAAAGTATTCTTGTCTCTATCACGAAAAATGCTTCCTTGGGGAGTTATAAATTAATAAAAATCGATCAAAAATGCAAAAAGTCATCAAAATTCATTTTTAATCTCTTATATCTTGTAACGTTATATTTCGCCACGTCCCAATAAAACACGTTACAACTTATTTATTTGAGCAGGATCCGGAGACTGATTGTTCCGATCGCTATGGAGTCGGTGGGAGGGCGACTCCGACGCTGAGGAAGGTGGGAACAAGGTTTCACACATACAATTACGCCAGACTCACAATCACTATTCACTCTATTTATTCACCATTATAACATTAACTCCCGACAATTTTCAACGTAACGTGTGCCACTATGCCGCACGCGACAGCGCGCGTCCTCACTATCGGAGCCTAAGGATTCCGCTCACAATAGGGCGTTCACGTTCATGCGACAGCCGATTGCTCGGCGGCTCAACGAACGGCACAGCCCGCTCTTGGAGGCAAGAGGGAGCGCCGAGGCAAGACGATATTTCAGCCGCTCGACAGCGCTTGACCTCTCGCACAGTCTCTACCGCCCGCGGTGGCCTCATGGGCAGACAGACACTGCTACTCGCATGCGTCTCTCGGAGACGTCGCCGGTTGGTGGCCTCAGCGCTGCCGACCGCTAGCGTCGGGGCTTCCCCGGAGCTCGCTGATGTTGGCGGTTGGTTGGTGGCGATCAAGAGGACCATGGCGACCGGCTGGTGACCCTACTAACTCTGTCGACGGTTGGTTTGATTGTCGACTGGTCTCCGCCGCGGGACTGCCTGAACTACCTTGTCGTTCCCGCTCGCACTTGCTTCAAATTAACAGCCTCACGACTACTCAACTCAGTAGCTCCTGTTGAGTTTCAAACAGTTCTTATTCAAGCAGCTCCTCGAGCGTGCATTCTCTCTCATCCATTTATCATCAATATTTGTCAACTCTTATATCCCCTCGATCGCCTCGTCTCTGCGTTGCCAAATCCTCATAACAAACACACAGACGTGTGAGTATATACAATGTTTATCAACGCGCACGAGCCATGGCCAAGGCAGGCGCTACGAGACTAGGCTCGAAGAGGAAAAGCTCCTTAGCGAAATGCTCGTCACAATCTTCAAAACTATGGGTAAAAAAAAACTACAAAAATTAAGGGACATCCAGAATGCGTAGCAGAACATTTCCTGAGAGTTTCGAAAAATTTACTTTTTGACCTCTCGATTCGACACACTTGGCCACATATATATATACTAGGGGGTTCCCCTACTCGCTTCGCTCGCCAACTCCCATTCATGGACCTTTATTTATAAATCAATTTTTATTCTAAGATGTGAATGAGAGGCAAAAATATTTTAGGACATCAAAATGTAAAGATATCAAGGACATCAAGATTAATTTTGTTATCATATTGTCTAATGCACATAAATGTACTCTAAAGAAGCTTTAGATAACAATCAAAGAATCTTCCAATTTTAACAAAGGAAAGGTAAATCGTATATAAGTATAGAAAGATATTAAATGCCTACCTTTTCCACGCCAACCAGAAGGTAGCTAGAAGGCGAGCATTTTTTAAAGAGGTATCCCCATTCTTACTAACTTTAAATTTATTTTTTATTAAATAGTTCCTTTTTTTATAAAAGGTTGGTAAAAAAAGGCCTAATCTTCTCAAAAAAAATTTTTCAAAATTAATTTTATTTAATTAAAATTTAAATTGATGAAAGCAGACCTATATTTAAGGCCGCTAAAATCAGACCAATTTTGAAAGTCGGTGAAAGAAGACCAATTTTGCAGCTGAGGGGCAGCCGACACCACAAAAAGTACTAACAACTATATAATATAGGAATAAATAAATATATATATATATATATGCGCAGTTCTCAGGTGAATCGAGAGGTCAAAATTTTTTTTCTTTTAAAATCACCTAAATCGCTTCGTAACCATCCCATA
>JAWWEQ010048849.1:0-14912 GCA_035583055.1 Torymus tubicola | reverse complement strand
TGTACACATACAGCTTTGAAAATATTTTTATTGAAAAACTAAGAAAATTTTACAAAAAAAAAGGTCTCTTGTGTTTACCGTAAAAAATGCTTCCCTGAGGAGTTATACATTAATCAAAATTGGTCAAAAATGCAGAAAATGCTAAAATCACCAACTTTGACCCTCTGCGACCAAAAAAATAGAAGTGAAAAGTCTGAAAAAATTCAGGGTAACATATGGAATGATTACAAAGCGATCTAGGTGATTTTTAAAGAAAAAAGAATTTTGACCTCTCGATTCACCAGAGAACTGTCCATATATATATGTAGCACACGAAATATATGAACCGGGCACCGTTATGGTCATGAGAGGAAAAGCAGAAGGACTTGGCCTTCTACTCTCGTTTCGCAAAATCATTAAATTCGGCAAGTACATCACTGCTAAGGAGAAAGAGATTATTATGAAAAAGAGGGCCAAGAGAGAATTGGATTTGAACCTCCAGCTCCAAGTCCTATCGAACGTTTAATGACTCGAGTGAAGTCATACAGAGGTCAAATGTCACTATCTCACAGTCTGTTACACTCGAGATGTTTAAGGATCTGATGACACAGACGATGAGTGAATTGGAAGAGAGGATCACCAATCGAGTCACGCAAAATTTGCTACAAGCAATTCCAATTCAATGACAATGGTGTTTTTGCTGAAGCCTGGAAGAAAGCGCAATTAGTACCATTGAAGAAAAAATCGGCACTTACTTCTCTCTCCGACTTTCGACATATTGCCCTGTTATGCTTTCTATCCAAGGTCCTGGAGAAACTAGTACATGAGCAACTATCGGAGTACATCATCACCAAGAGAATCCTTGATCCACTTCAAATGGACTTCAGGAAACACCATAGTACCACCACAGCACTACTGAAACTGACTGACGACATAAGATCTGGTCTTGACAAGAAGCTGGTTACAATTGCATTATTGTACGATTTTAGCAAAGCTTTCGATACAATATCACCGATGGCACTGTTACGTAAACTGAGAAGTATGGGCTTATCACGTACTGTCCTTTGCTGGATACACTCATATTTGTTGAATCGAGAACAGCAGGTTCGAAATAAAAATGATACTTCTGATTGGGTCTCGACAAATCTTGGTGTTCCACAGGGGTCCGTGCTAGGACCATTACTCTTTTGTCTTTATATAAATGACGTACAAAATCTTTTTAATAATAATAACGTCCGCTGACGACTTACTGATTTACGTACAGGTGCCATTTGAGTAGTTAGAGGAGGGGATTAGTCGGCTGTCTACAGCGGCTCAAGCCATCTCGGACTGGGTGGTGGCGTCTGGTCTCAAACTCAATGCAGGCAAGACACAAGCCACTTTTTTTAGGACAAAGCGCAAAAATAATGGCATCAATCAGATGAATTTTCCAGGTATTGTTTTGAGAACCGGTGTCATAGTGCCTTCTGTAGAGACGGTGACCAGCCTCGGTGAGACACTTGATCGGACTCTATCCTGGAAGCCTTTCTTTGATCATATAACGCTTAAAGTTAACCGAGTCTTGTACTGTCTACGCTTCTTCCAATCGAGTACAACTGAATTGCTACGTCAACGTTTAGTACAAGCGCTGATTTTTCCTCTTCTCGATTACTGTTCTACTTTGATGAATAACGCTACATATGAACAAAGATGCAGACTACAAAGATTACAGAAACTTGGCTTAGAAACTACTACTTGGCTGGCTGCGCACAGACACAAGACGGCAGTACTTCACTGTCGTACTTTTATATAAAATAATTAATTTCTAGCGGTGTTATAAATGTAAGCGCGTTCAGAGTAGGAGAAAGAGTTCCGAACGACACTGTAGCCAAATTCATAGTAGACTCAGGTGCCACTGAGCACTTGAGTAAATCAAAATTATTCTTTAATAAATTAGATGAGTCAAATAACTTTTCAGTCAAATGTGCTAATAAAAACGCTAAGATGTGCACATCGGGGATTGGAGGTATTAAAATTGTCAATAACAATAATGACGAGATAGTTTTCAAGAACGTTTTGTATTGTAGCGATTTAACCGAGAATTTGCTTTCATTAAAGAAATTTGTAGACAAAAGAATGAAAGTATTCCTGGACGATAAAAGGACATATACGATCCTATATCGCGACAGAGTTTGATCAAAGGCATATACAAATCTCCTTTTTGGATAGTAAAATTAAAAATTCGTAAAGAGAACGAAAATTCAAACAACTTAGAGTCAACTGCATTTATAGGAAAATCTGTGAGCGATCATAAGTATAACACTAGGAGTAAAAAATTACCAGACTGTGCCAAAGTTGCCTGCGAGGAATTTAAAGAGATAAACACGGGATTATCTAACAATGACGAATGTAACAAAGAGAATGAATCTGAAATAGTGGATAAAGATAACAACAAGCCATATAAACCCGATTTAAAAAGCGAGAAAAAAATAAAAAATAATTATTTGGTCAAAAGATTTTTAGGGAGAAAAATTCATACACTAAATAGTAATCCTGAAGAAAATGAAATAAATGAGATTTGCAATATTACTTATGAGAATAATTTCCGATATCAAAAATATTAGCAAGTCTACGTTGTGGCACTTAAAATTAAGTCACGCCTCTAAACCCTATCGGATGAGTTTTTCAAAATTGTATCCGCGAATACTGAGTGTTGGAGAGATAAACAGAGACTAGTGTGTCAGAGTGTGAAGCTTGTTTAATGCCAAAGAGCTGTAATTTGCCATTTAATCATGTAAGAACAAGAGCGAACAGACCCCTACAAGTTCTACATGCTGATACCATGGGACCAATAAGCCCAGTAGCACATCCAAAAGAGAATAGACTTGTGTTAGTAATAATCGATTATTATTCGAAAGTTGCTTCGACATATCCGATGAAAAGTAAAAATGAAGTAGCTGTTTGTATTGATGAATGTGTTAGAAGTTTGCGAAACGCAATAGGGTCTGATGAAAAATTATGTTTTCGCAGATGTGATAGAGGAACCAAATTTACTAGAAATGAGGCAATTCAAGTATTAAATAGCTTAGGCACTGAACGGCAATTAGCATGCCCTGATAATCCGAAACACAATGGAGTCGCAGAGCGTTTTATACGTACTTTAGAGTCAAACGTAAGATCTATGATTTTTTCTTCAGGACTACCTTCGAGTATGTGGGACTTAGCTGTAAGGGCCGCAACATATACCTTGTGACGGGCTACTAGCCAGGCGGACCTGACTAGTAGCGTTACGCTGAAAAGACTATGACAAATATAAATGTTGTAGATTTCTACTATTAGATGAGCACATATGTATGTTTCGAGAGGGTAATTCAAGGAGTTAGTTATGCCTTGGGTCGGTAAAGAAAAACTCTACGGTGAACACTAGACACTAACATTTATTATAATATGAAAAATAAGAAAATATATGTGTGTAATTAATGTACAAGAAAAATACGTTGTGCGCCAGCTGGGTCGCTCCCAACAATCTAACTAATATTACACTATATTAAACTAATATTAAACTAATATTCAATACAACACTATACAACACTTTACCACGGTAGAGCGAGACAAGGTACGCAAATTCAGGCGCGAGATCGCGAGTGCTTTTACAACAAACTAGGTTTCGGTACCGTTTCAAGAGGGGTGCACGTTTCGATAATATATAATCATGTTTCGACAAATAAAGCGCACGTTTCGACAAGACACTTTTCGATAAAACTTCTAACTCTAGGTGATGACTAGAGCTAGGTGCGCGAGCGCGTCGCGACGACAGCTCGCTATCGCCCAGTCAATGGTATTTTCTACATACTACGAATATATTGTCTCTCTCTCGCTCTCATGTGCCGCCTAGGTCGGCAGTGCGTACGCTGTTTGTTTACTTGCGTGTCCCTGACGAGCAGCTTTAAGTCGCTCGTGACCAAATTAAATCGAAACTACAAAGTTGATTTAGAGCAAATGAAAAGATTCGGGTGCATCGCCTACCCGAGAATACCTGGGCACATAGGAATTAAATTTGGAGTTTAAGTGCTGAGCGGATGCATTGTAGGATACATTCAAACGGGTTTTGTATTATATGTGCCAGAACAAAGTAAATTCTATGAAAGCTAACATGTAAGAGTTTAGAAAGTAAAGTCTACAAGGATATTTCAAAGTCGGAAAGCACAGAAAATAAGCAGAGATTACAATTCGAAATCACCGCTGAACTGACTGAAAACTCAGACATAATGTCTTATAAGCAGATACCGTTATTAGAATCGGAGGGAGAATGTAATAAATCGCTAACCAAAAGAAAAAGCGGCAGACGAAAGAAAAATTATACAATCGAGAAACGTGATAATGTAGAGATAAATGAGTCTAAAAGTAATTGTGCGTATCATGCACTGTTAGCAGGTATTTAGGGAGATCCTAAAACTGTCAGAGAAGCTATAAATTCTCCGCAAGGGGATGAATAGAGAGAACTGATTAAGAACGACCTCACAGCACTTAAAAATAAAGGAGTTTACAGCATAGTAGAAAAATCGAAAGTCTATGTGTTGAGAATAGTAGCTTTAGACTGTACACATCACATATACTGCAATGTGTACGCACCTCGAATAAATGTCACGTACGCGAGCTCGAGCTCACTCTATAGATACGTAAATGTATACACACCTTGATCTTCAGTGCGTGTACATGTGAGTGAGCGCACCTCGCTGTAATAGACTGTACAACTCTACTCTCACTCTCATCGTAGCAACCATACCGTAAGCATCAAGAAATGTAAGCTCTCTCTCTATATATATATATTGCTAATAAACCTTATACTATTGTTTAATCGACAACTAGTTATTTAACAATCCAACTCACGTATCGATTACGCATACATTGGAGATTTCATTGATTTGGTGCCAAAAGAACAAAGAAATGTTGACTTAATAAAAAATAAAATATTAGAAAAAAGTATGTGTCTTAGTGAAGATGATAACAAGTTAAATTCAAGCACCTTCAATGTTAGAGCGAACAAAGAGTGCTATAAATGAGGCAAGAAAGATCACCTTATAAAGGACTGCTGGTACAATCAACAACAACAACAGCAAGGTCAATCATCGAGAGGACAACGAGGGTCAAGCAGAAGCAGCCGAGGCAGAGGACGAGCTAGAGGTCAAGCAGCGAGCAACGAGCAACAGCGCGGATCATCTCACGAATCATGAGCAGCAGAGGTAAAACAAGTTAAAGTGAATCTGTGCAGTGAAAGTGCGAGTAAAAATACCATAGAATGGTTACTCGATAGTGGTTGCACGGACCATATTGTAAGTGATCAGGGGTATTTAAGCAATGTAATAAATTTAAGAGACCCAATTCATGTAATCCTCCCCAATAATAAGTCGTTAAAAGCAACTAAGAAAGGAAGCGTAAACACGGCCTTCCATGCCTATAATAATACAACAAATATTGAATTGAAGAATGTTTACCTTGTAGGAAGAATGAAACGAAATTTGCTAAGTCTGTAAAAAAAAACTTTGCTAAGTCGTGCTCGAGCTCGTGCTATAGATACGTAAATGTATACACACCTTGATCTACAGTGTGTGTACATGTGAGTGAGCGCACCTTGCTGTAATAGACTGTATAAGTCTACTCTCACTCTCGTCGTAGCAGCCATACCGTAAGCATCAAGAAATGTAAGCTCTCTATATATATTGCTAATAAACCTGATACTATTGTTTAATCAACAACTAGTTATTTAACAATCCAACCCATGTCTTATAGTAGTTACCTCACGGTGGATTTTCAAAAAGAAAATTGACGAGTCGGAAAATGTTAAATATAAAGGGAGACTAATCACCAGAGGTTTTCAAGATTGCAACGAGTACGATTTAAGAGAAACATACGTACCTGTTTCGAGATTATCCTTAGTAAGAGTGTTTCTCGTTATTGCAAACAAAAACAAAATGAGACTAAAACAATTGGACGTTGAAACTGTTTTCTTGTATGGAGACCTTGATGAGGAAACTTATATGGAAGTTCCCTAGGGAGAAATTGTAGAGGCTGAAACTAAGTAAAAATTCATGTGTAAGATAGAGAAGTCACTTTACGGTTTGAAAATAAGTCCAAAGAAATGGAACGACAAATTCACACATATAATGATGAATCTTGGCTTTAAATCTGACGATAATGATCCATGCCTGTTTGTTAAGAAAATTAAAGATAAAATCATTTTGGTACTGCTGTATGTAGATGACATACTCATAGCGAGCGAAGATGTCAGAGAATTAAACTATTTGAGAGATTCACTGAGAAAAGAATTCACCATCAAAGATCTAGGAGACCCTAAAAGAATTTTTAGGTATCAAAATCGAGAGAAACACAAATAAAAATACTGTTGAATTGAGTCAAGAGCGATTTATAAGTAAAATGCTTAAGAGATTCGTATTTGAGAATACTAGACCTGTAGTGACACCTATGCAAACTAATCAAGCTGCTAACAATAAGAGGGAAGACAGAGAAGAAGATGAGTACACGACTGCACTCACCTCAAATACATTATACCGAGAAGCGATAGGATCTCTGCTGTATTTGGTGAATGCAACACGCCTTGATATCTCTTACCCCACAACTGTACTGAGTAGACATCAGGTTAATCCTACTGAGTCTGATTGGCTGATCGTCAGAAGAGTATTTCGATGCAGGTCTTGCTGACTACAAAAATTCATCAACCAGCTGTGGGTATGTAATTAAGTTATTTGGAGGTTCAATAGCCTACAGAACTCATAAACAGAGTAGCGTAGCCTTCTCGACATGCCAAGTGGAATATGTAACCGTGAGTGAAATATGTAAAGAATTAATGTCAATGCATAATTCTATCAAATTCATTTTGAGTAAAGATCTTTATCCAATGCCATTATACTGTGATAACTTAGCGGCACAAGCATGCGCACAAACTAGTGGCAGTAACAGATTGAGACACATGATTGAGAGTCGAGAAAATTACATTAAAGAGTGCGTTAAGAGAAATTACGTTGAGACATTTTGGGTAGCTTCTAAAGACCAATTAGCAGATCTGTTTACAAAGGCGTTACCTCATATCTCGCATGAAAAATTAACCCTATTGATACTTAACATGTCAGATTACTGATTTATTCTTTGTATTTTTCAGAGACAGAGGAATATTCTGAAGTTGCCGAGTCATGGGAGTAATTTCCAAATTGAACCAAAGAGGCCACTTAGCGTGTTAGAGTGAATCTAAGGGAAACAAAAGTTACAGTTAATACATCAAATCGATCTCCTTAAGATATACATA
The DNA here is from genome assembly GCA_035583055.1 of Torymus tubicola. Lineage (NCBI taxonomy): Eukaryota > Metazoa > Arthropoda > Insecta > Hymenoptera > Torymidae > Torymus > Torymus tubicola. The sequence continues at coordinate 7,633 of JAWWEQ010048849.1, read as the reverse complement.
TTGCACAGCTGACTGTGATACAAAGTACAAATTAAAGACTATTACGAGATGTTCAAGTGCCATTTAATTAAGCTTATGGTTGTATTATCATTTCATGTTTTTAGAAAGTCTAGCAGTAAGGAATTGTATGTATGTTAACTATGGAGAATAGATTGAGAGGGAGTATGGAAATATTTATGGGTAATGTCATGTCAACTGAGCAGGGAAGACGATGACGAGGCTGGACCCGGGGATAGCGTCGATCACTGGAATACACGAATGTAAGAAGATTGCGTGAGCGCGGTTAGACGGCCCGAGAGAATCTGATTCAAAATTGAATCGAGCGCGACTTTGCAAGGGCGCTCTCCCCGCGCGTAGCTCCTGAATACGTTACTCGAGTGATGTAAACATATGTTCGAGATGCACGAATTCGCGGGGACGAGAGGCAAACGGGTTCGATAGAATATGGAGAACTGAGACACTTATTTCCTCCTTATTTTATGCTCGCACCTCGTTATAATGCAACAGAAAAAATGATATTGTAATTTATTTCATGTCGTAGTAAGTAAAATATTTCAATTACTTCCAAATAACCGCGCTCCGTTTTACTGGCGCCACCATACTACTGAAAGACCCATTGTAAACTATTAATAAGCTCTAATCTATGCAAGAATGAGAACGTGAATTCACTTTCTTTTATTGGTTTACTCCACAGTCCACGAAGTATACTGTATTTGCTTCACCAATATACAGAATTAGTAAACAGCAAGTTAAGATATTACACGAAATTGTCTTGTCACAACAAACATACATACATATTTTGACCAATAGATGTAATTAATTTTATACTAAAAGTTGTACAAGAGAAGTTATAATATTAACAAACCATGCAAAATAATTTTTCTGATCCAAAAAATAACTTCTTATTGTAAAAATATTGAACTTGAATCGAAAAATTAAATAATTTATAATAAAAGATGTGTAAAAAATTTTAACTGTGAGTGGTTCGGAGGATTATATTATTTTATTTAAACGATTGCACAAATGGAAAAAAAAATATACATTTTATTTTTGAATATACAAGAAAGGAAAAACTGCACTAAATAAATAACGTTTTACCCTCATATTTGGACAGACATATTCTCATTAAAAAAACAACAAAGTATACACAAAGATTAATGACCAAGGCTTCCCCATGTACCTGCAGCAGTCCGGTTTTCCGTTGTTATTTTTCATTGAATAGAGAGAATTTTGTTTTTATGCTGCTTCTTCAATAGAGAATGATTATATTTTGCACCAGAGCTGTAAAATATAATGATAAACACTATGTGACGTGGCAGTTTTTCCTCCCCGAGCGCACACGTCAAAGGCTCGCCCTGAGGGCTAACAACTACGAAAAATTACTTTCACTATCGACGACTCAGCACCTAACACCGAAAACCAACCTACACTACCAATTAATTCCGACTATCGCGGGGCCGAATTTATAATAAGGGACGGCAGGCCACGTCAACTCCTCTCTTTCTCTCGGCAGCTGCTGGGAGCACGAACTTCTAACTCTCGGACGCTAGTGGGGCGGTATGGCGACCTGAGGATGGTCGAAACCCTCGGCGAATAACTCCCTGTCTGGAAAACAAACCTAGATAAAACGCGAAAAAAAACATCGACAGACGATATAATTCGAATACACAACACGTTAACACACAAAATCTACAGAAAATAAAATAAAAAGAAAACTCTATATCTAATTAAACTTCTTTATTCCAATTCACGCGTTACTTATTATGAAGAAAAGAATTGCTTCCGCTCGCGTCGTACACACATTACTCTCAACAATGGCCGCGCACTGACCTCAGCGCACTCTAACTACACTCGCGAGAGAGAAGCCACTGCATGCACAAGATAAAATTTATACAACAAATATAATATAACTGAGGGTAGGGGGCGGAAATAATTTGCCCCGCGACGATAGCCACGTAACCGCTTAGACTCTCTCTCTTTCTCTCTTTCTCTCTCTCTCTCTCTCTCTCTCTCTCTCTCTCTCTCTCTGTACGTCGTACTGATTGTCTGTCTTTACGTCTCTGTCTCTCTGACTCTGTCTTTACATCCTTATCTCCGTTTCTAGGTTTGTCCATTTCTCTGTATCTATTTTGTGTTATTGCGGATCGCGAAGTAGGCTTGGAGAGGATGCGGAGGCATATATATAGTAAGTGGTTAGCCGACGCATTAGTTCAGCCGCACAGTGGGGTACTTTGAAGTGACAAATGAACATTGGATTCTACTGCAACGTCATCACATAAAAGGTGTGACTCTGTAACATAAAGGTTTATAAGGTGCCGCTCTATGACATACAAGTTTCAAAGGTTTCACTCTTTAAGTGAAAATGTATTACTCTATGACATGAAAATTCAAAAGGTATCACGCTATCATATAAATGATGTGACTCTATGACATAAAATTTCAAAAGGTGTTTCTCTATAGCACAGATGTGACTCTATGACTCAAAAACTTAAAAGATGTCACTCTTTAACTCAAAAGATGTTACTCTAAAATTCTTAGTACAAAAAAAATGCTTATCAGAGGGTTGACGAGCGGAGCGAGCAGGGGGGAATCCCCTCTAGTATATATATGGTTAAGTCTCTATCAAATCGTCAGATCACAAAATAGATTTTCTTCGAAACTCTGAGCAAATGTTCTGCTCCTCATTCTGGATATCCCTGAATTTAAAAAATTTTTTTGACCCATTGTTTTAAAGATATGGTAGGTCAAAAACGGAATTTTCGTGTTTTTGTGGAAAATTTATCCAATCAATGTACTATACAAAAAGTTTCAGGCCTTTGAGTAATAAAATGGCAAAAGTTGAGTTTCAAAAATTGCCAAAAATGATAATTTTTGATGTGCAATAACTTTTGGTATTATTGAAATATTACTCTAAATATTTAGGAACATGTTTTTTTCATAAAAAACTAAGTATCTATAAATTTTGAGAAATTTTAAAATTCTCATCTTGCTCAGTTGACATGAAATTACCCATATGTATGTATGTATTTCTCTATTTCTAATATATAAAAAATATTCATCATAAAGATTACTCTTTTTCATTTCATAATAAACAATGTAAAAATAAAATATCAATCAAAATCTCAAAAAATACAAAAAAAATATATTATTTCATATGTAATTAATAAGCCAGTAATCGACATTGAGGCCCTAAATAGTTAAAAAATGACAAATATGTAATAATAATTCGTGGAAAATGTTATGCATTATAAACAAATTACTTATTATGGTATGATTTAGTTATGAATAAGAATACATATTACTAGAAAGTAAAATAATTATTTAGCTGTTAATTGTAAAATCCAAAAATAAGGCAAAAATACCAAAAAATCCTTTATCATCCGTTGTTTTTACGTTTATAGTCCTACCAAAGTTTGTGGCAGCAAAGCTGATGACACCATCGCATTTTACGGAAAAAATACCTGAATAATGTATGCCATATTCGCAACCAATATTTTTTGATGATAATGCACAAATCAAAGAGGAAGCGTAGAATCAAGTGCATCAAAAATCAAGGCCTGACTATGGCAGTCTGATTTTCCGCTGTTATTTTTCATTGCATATCCGAAAAATATTGGTAGCAAGGGTTGTAGATGTATTTTATGTATTTTTCACATAGAATACGATGGTGCTATCCGTTTTCTTGAAACTGCCTTTAGTAAGGCAATAGAGGCCAAAAATAGTTGAAAATAGATTTAAAAAAGCAGTTTTGTGCATTTTTAGACATGGCCCACCACTTTAAAAAATCTGAAAAAATTCAGACACATGAAGTGCACGAATATTTATCTTTCCATCGAATTTCATGCCTCAACCACAATATGGCTCAATTGTAGAGCGATTTTAATTTAATTTAATTTTTTTCAAATTAGTTTCTGAGGTTCTAAATTCATAATAAAATTGAAAAGATGTGAATTTTTATGTAGAATACGTTCATATTTTTTTCAGATTTTTCTAAAACAATTATTTTGTTAAAAAAAATTATTTGTGAAAAAATCAGTTTTTTAGGAGGTTGGAGTCAGGAGGGAGGGTGGAGCTAAAAATAGCGCGAGAGGTCATCATTTTGCATGCCTGAACAACTGCCAAAATTTTTTGGAATCCCAGGAAGGGTGTCTTTTTCACTATTACAATGGGGGGAGGGGGGTACACTTTAGTGAAACATTGGATCGCTATTTAAAACGTGGTCTAACAAACCTTGATATCATTCAACACGTAATTTTTTTTTTATATTTTATCGGAAAAACTCATTCTATTATTTTGATGTAAGCATGTAAAAAATATTGTTTTAATTTACCACCGTACAACAAAGGACTGAAAATTTGGGCATTTCGTCTATATGATAAACTCTCCTTATGAAAAAATCCTGAAGAAATTTAGCAGAAATTTCTGCAAGACTTTATACAGAATTTCTGCATAACCTCTGCAGAAGTTGTGTTATAGCTCTGCAAAAGTTATGCATCAGTTATGCATGATTTATGCAGAAATTTCTGCTGAAATTCTGTGTATTTTATGCATGAATTTCCTCGATTTCTTCAGATTAGTTCTGCAAATTTTCTGCAGATAATCTATAAAAAGTATGCAAGAAAATTTCTGATTACTCTGCATATTTTCAGTAGAATTTTTAGAGTACGTTTCTGCAGAATTTCTGTAAAAATTATGTAGAAATTTTACAAAGACTTTAATAAATTTCTTGCAATTTATGCATAATTTTCTGCAGAATTACTGCAGATTTCTTGCAGTTTTACTGCACATTTTATGCAAAATTTCTGCAAATTTTAGATAAACAATTTTATAAAATTACTACCCGAATTCTCCAAAATTCTTCCCTCGGTCATTCCTCCTTCTCTCTCTATCTTCTCTTCTCCCCGTCTCTTCTCCTATCCCTCTCTCACCCTTTCTCCCTCTGTTACTTCCCTCTTCTTTCCCTCTTTGTTTAAAAAGAAAGTTTTCAATGTATTAAGAATTTATTAAGAAAAGGTCTAATTAAACAAGTGCTGAGGTAAGAACTAAATTATATATATTATCCTTTATTATTATTATTATTACATATTGTTACATATATACATTTTTGTCTTAAAACAAATATTTAGTTTTTTTGAACTTTTAAAATCAATAACAAAATCAAAACGTTAATACTGGGTTCAGAGCGTTTTCCTTTTAGTTATCCTCCCCATAAATGCTTATGAATACCAAACTTCTTATAAACTTTTGCTGAAACAATAAATTATAAACTATTAAAAAATTATATGTACAAAATTTCCCTTTTTATGATTGATTATAGTGTATGAAATGTTCGATTCATGCTACTAATTTTATGTCTATTTTATGCAAATTCCATTTACCTGCAATATTTTGAAATCTAGATGGATCAAGTGCTGGTCTAGTGATCAGTGCTTTATTTGCTTGATATGTTCTGCCAGTAACAGAGCTGCAGAAAATTCTTTGGTACCGTTAGAATCCGACAGATTTTTGAGTGGGGATTCTATGGAACAGAAAGAAAAATTTTATCATCCTACAAAGTACTGTAATGCAGAATGCATTAGCAGAAATAGCCGCTACGATGTCGACTCCTCCTCGTCCTCAGCTCCGTGTGTATGTAATACACCGGAGCTAACACATGGACTTTTTGTTTGTTGAAGTACGAGGAGCAGCCGATGAGCCAAGGCCGCGCACACACGGGCACACGCACACCGAGCGAGTAGGCTGTAGCTAAGCCGTGCCGTCCCCGCGGGCCGAAAGAAAAAATAACAGCGGCCACATGCACGAGCACAACACAAACACAAATACTGATACTAAACACACAAACATTACACACGTACACGGCGACTATATGGCGCGACGGCTCACGAATACGAGAGAGAAAGAGAAACGTGCCGCGCACGAGAGCGAGAGAGAAGGGAAACGCGCCGGAGTGGGAGAGACAAAGTGAGAGAGCCACCGCGTGTACTGACGTAGCCTGCGCGCTACGAACGCATGGGAGTGAGAGAGAGCGAACGAGTGCCGGAGTAGGGAGAGTGTGAGAGAAGAATAGAGCGGTAGCCTGCGCGCTGCATATGCGAGCATATATACGAGATATCGAGAGAGATAATAAAAGCGTACAGGAGTGAGGGAGAGAGAAAGCTTAGTAGAGTAGGGAGAATACGAGAGACATAGCAACAGTCTGCGTGCCGTTCCTGCGCACATGGATGTAAGGGAGAAAGAGTATGCGCCGGAGTATGAGAGTGAGAGAGAGGGCAAGCGTGCCGGAGTGGGAGATTATATAGCTTGCGAAGACAGCCTGCGTGCTGCCCGTGTGTATGAGAGAGAGAGAGAGAGAGAGAGAGAGAGAGAGTGTGCAGCCGCATGCCGATAAAACGAAGATGAAGCTGTGAATCAGCGTGCCGTAGTAGTGGAGGCACAGCAATTAAGGTGCGCCTCCACTGTGCCAACCTGAATGCAAATTACGCATTCAAATGACGCGCGCAACAGGTGACAGACCGGTTGTACCTAAAGTTACCAACCTAGCCCGCCTGATGTGTTAAGTATCGAATTAACGTGCCGAATGGCCTTCTTCTCGCGCGTGATAGGCCAAAAGGGAGCGAGAAGAAGGACTACAGCGACAATTACTACATTGTGTGCCATTAAAAGATATAGGAGCGAGAAAGATAGCGATAGGCATAATGACTGAAGAAGAAGGAAGTGAGCGACCACATTTGGGATGCTCGCGCAGTCAGCCATTGTCTGCTGAGCGCAAACTATTGTAGCGTTGAGCGAGAGTAGTGTAGTACAAGATGAGAGTTTTTTTCGTGAGAGAGTTAGAAAGTATTAGTTAAGATTAGGTTGTGGGTGAGATTGTTGCGAAGAAAATTGTGACCCCAAGCGTGACGTGCGACGAGAGAGAAAAAGGAGCGAGCGAGACACGCATTTGTGAGGTTGAAGCGAACCAGCATAGCGATGAGTGTAAGTCTGTGTCGGCGAGCCTGTTCGCTCCCCGACGTGCCTTTTTTCTATTACAGGGAAGGAAAGTGTAGGGCCGTTCTCTCTATCCCCGTGACGCGTTTAATTCGAGAGCGGCCTTTGATGGTGCGTGCGCGAGATTTGTGACATTGCGGAGTATTGTAGACGAAAGTGAGCGTGAATAAATTGCAGTGTTAAAATCGGAATTATCTTTTCTTTTATTCGTGTTGTGGAGTCCAGCGTATATGTGCGTGCCGTCTCGTTACCCCGAGTGTGTCGTCTTACTAATGCCGCGCAGTTTCGGTTAGGCCCTCAAGAGATGTTCGCCGCCGAGGGTTGGGACCGTCCCCAGGTCGTCAGTTGGATCACGAATTCGCGTCGGAGATAGGAGCAGTGCCAGTCAGCAGCCGTGCGAGTAAAAAATAAACGCAACCGGGCGCCCTTATATAAAAATAGGCCGCGTTAAAATCAAACTTGTGCCAAAGAGAAGTTGTAGATTGTTGTTAAATAGCCCTCAGGGCGAGTCTAGTGACGCGGCGCGGGGACATAAAAATTGCCGTGTCACAGTACATACATATATGCATATATATTTCTGTGGTTACCCAGAATAACAGTTTCCGAGGAAAACCGATTTAAATGTTCAAACTTATATCTAAGATCG
>JAWWEQ010048848.1:0-14917 GCA_035583055.1 Torymus tubicola | reverse complement strand
CCGCGACTCAAGAGAGCGATAAGCGCTCGCGCTTCTTAGAAAGACCCCCTGCGAGCATGAGGGTGCTGCGGTTCTCCTCCGGGGTGGGAGTAGAAATCATATCACAGAGCGCGGCAAAATTCAAAACGACGCGAACAAATGGGTTCACTATTTATTTGTAATGTTATAAGTTATTAAAATATGATAATGTAAGTGCACGCATATATGAAAGGCAAATATTTTCTGAACCAAAAAAAACTATTGTCGTAAAAAATTATTAATCGGAAACGTAGATACTGTTCATCAAATAAAAAAGTTTCTTTGGGAATTTGCCAACTTTTTATTTTTTGTTCGATTTTAATGTTTAACGTCTCATTTTACTCCTTAAACATTCATCTACGCCCCATCCAGACTTATATTATGAAATAATTAATATACAGGGTGCCAATAAAGTCCCGGGACGGCCGAATATTTTCTAAAGTACTTCATTTCTGAAAACGGTCAAGGTCATTCCTTTAGTAACTTTGAACAAGGAATTCGATGGTGACCTTCGATTTGACCTTGAACCTCACCATCCGATTCCTTGTTCAAAATTACTAAAGGAATGACCTTGACCATTTTCAGAAATGAAGTACTTTAGAAAATATTCAGCCGTCCCGGAACTTTATTGACACCCTGTATATGAAGCAACATGTAATTGTTTACAGTAGAATCCAGTATAAACTTGAATTTTATTCGGCTTAAACTGTAAACAATTACATTTGGCTTCGTATATATTAATTATTTCATAATATAAGCTTGGATTGGTTTTATACAAATGTTTAAGGATTAAAATGAGACGTTAAACATTAAAATCGAACGAAAAATAAAAAGTTGGCAAATTACGAAAGAAACTTTTTTACTTATTGAACATTATCTACGTTTCCGATTAACAATTTTTTACGACAATAGTTTTTTTTTTGGTTCAGAAAGTATTTACCTTTCATGTATGCGTGCACTTACATTACTATATTTTAATAATCTAACGGATTATAGCCACAACCGTCTGCTGCGCGCGAGCAAATGCTAAATGGACGCGATTGGAATAGGCCGATTTCGAACGCACCGGTCGCTAACCTTCTCCTTACCCGATGTTAGGAGCGCCAGTTGTAACAGGTTATTCGGCGTCGGATCCTCAGTATGATCGTCTTCTCCACATGACGATCCCGCGGAGAGAAGATTAGATGATGATATTGAAATAAAGAGTAGACTCAGCGTATATAAAACAATAACAAAGTCTATTTCAAGTCAAAATACAAACTATACGCGTCGCGTTCCGCGTAGACAAAAGGCCTAGATCCGCTGCTCGGCGCGGGCGGATCAGTATAATTGTCTGATGAACACAACTCTGGCCGCTCGCGTTGGCGAGTCGAGAATACAAGAACACTAGACTGGACGCGCTGTGAGAGTCCAGCTAATATCGTACAAAATCGGTGTACTCACGTAGTCGTTTAAAGGTCGCGTTACCGTTGACTAAGTGCCGGTTCTTGTTGGGAAGCGTTCTTCTCAGTCGCGACAACAGCAGGCTTACAGCCGTGCCGGAATACTTCTCAAGCAGGGATGACGATGACGAGACTGGACCCGGAGATTGCATGGGTCACTGGACTACTCGTATATAAGACGATCGTGTGCGCGCGGTTAGACGACCCGAGAAAATCTAATTCAAAATTGAATTGAGTGCGACTTTGCAATGGCGATAGTCGCGCTCTCCCTGCGCGTAGCATACAAATACGTTACTCGAGTGTTATCAACAAACGTTCCAGATCCACGAATTCGCGGGAACGAGAGCCAAACGGGTTCGATAAAATACGAAAAACCCGGTATTCGCGCGTGCAGTGTAAGGCAAAGGGATTTTCGTGGGTAAATTCGGGCATGTCACATTCACAGACACGCACGCATGGACCGACCGAAAAAAATGTTCTTAAAAGTAAAAATTGTTTGCCTCAAAAAATTGTTCACCATTATAAAACTTCCTGTTTGACAAAGCAAAATTATTCACAGCTTTATTATATTATAACGGAAAAATAGTACTTACTTCTACATATTTATTTTCACTGTTAGAAGGAATTACTGCATTAATCGATTCGTCATACGGCATCGGGATTTCTGTTGCGTCATCAAGCTCTTCATTAGTACTATTAACTTTTCCTCTAACCTCGTTGACTTTCAAACTTGTAGAAGATTTACGTCTATCTTTACTGCACCATTTCCAATCAGGATGAGCTTTGAAGTGTGCTTCCTTAACTTCAGATGCTAAGTCATGGTATTTTTGTTTTTCTTCTTGGCCTAAAGCGTACCACCACTCTCCCAAGATTTTAGAAACTGTACGGTTATCTTGATTAGGATGTCTTTGATGCACTACTGCTCTATGTCGCTTCGAAAAAATCATAAAGGCATTCATTGGCCGGCGGATTCTATCTTTTACCTAAAATTAAAAGTTATATAAAATTTTACAAAATGGAAAAAATAGTTTATTTTATAAAGAATCTGTCTTAGAATAAGAAGCTAGTTTTAAGAACTCTGTAAATTTATGGGGATGGTCCTTTAAAAGTGAAAATATATAAAATCACTTTTTAGTTGCCCCATTTGTAAGTCAGCAGTTTTGCTCAAATTTAAGAGTTCGTTTTTGGATGTAGAAATAAATTTAAATATGATTAAATATTCCATTAGAAAAAAAAGGAAATACGCATTAAATAATGCATTTTTTGGCTCAAATTTACGCTTTTGCATCTTTTGAAGTAATCAGTCTTTTACAATTCTTAAAAGAGGAAATGAAAGGTAATTTTTTTTGTCTTATCTTCTTTTTTTTAAAAAAGAATTACCGTAACGCTGAATGTTTAAATCGTTTCTAATATCGACTACCGGCGTAGTTTCCTCTGCAATTACTTTTTTTTATATGGGATATTTCAGGTGAAATGAGCAGCTCAAAATTTTAAAATTGCTCAAACTTTGTAGACACTTAGTTTTTTATAAAAAAAAAATGTTCCTAAATTTTTAGAGCAATATTTCAATAATTACTGCTCATTTCACCTGGAATATCCCATATATATTTTCACGACCTGCCGTACCGACGTCTCTAATAGCCTGTAGTTGTAGCACTTCGGATACGCGCACGCGAGGTAGCGCATTGATGCAGAACTGGGGCGAATCACAGATTTGCGTGTTGCACAGTAAATAACCAGTTTAAGTTTACAATCGCACGACGTTGCAACTTCTGCAACTTAATCTGGTCGTTGGGTCAAAAAGACGAGAACCGAAAGACCCGGGTTCGAAGTACCAAAGCGCATAGATGAACGTACTTGGTGTATAAATTCCCCCCTCCCGTGAAAGTATATATACATAAAAATTTTCCTTTTAAATACAATTTTTTCTCTAATTTACATAGCTGATATTCTTATAATTTGAAGATCAAATTTTAGTTTTAAGAAATTTTTGTAAACATAGAAACGAGTCTCTCTTTTGAGAAAACAGATACATAGTCCATTAATCTACCCTATTCCTGGCTTACGGTCGCTAACATGCATCCCAAAACATTTTTTCCTATCGCTTCAAAATGTTTACATTATGCCCTTGCTCTTCGGTTTAAAGTAATAGTATAACAACAATTTATATATCGATATTTTGTGTCCATTAACAAATGGCAGAATTCCTCGCTATGTCAGTCGGTCCTCAAAAAACTTCAGTGTTCTTCTTTTCACATGCTAGAATTTTTTTTACCTGCGGCTTCAATACAATCCTCATATAGATCTTCTAAACTCTTGCCTAATTACATAACCTGAAGAAACCCTTATTTAGCTCACGTTCAATGCCTGTTCAAACGCATTTTTCTTTACAACATGCATCTTACATTGTATGTTCTTTAAGCTAGAAAACTATAAATATTTTGATTAGTAGATTGCTTAAATAGACGTTAATTACTAAGGATATAAATAATCATATTACAAATAAGAAAAACATAACTACATTAATTAAAGTAAGATTATCAATTACAATATATCATTTAGTATAACTAGACAGAATCCACGCGCGCTTCACTTTTTTCATAGAAACAAAGTCAACAAATATTTTAGACTTTATTATGGTACTTTTATTAACATTTTCTTTCAAAAAGCATAATATTTTATGTATATTAAATAACAGATTTAAATTCTAAATTTTGAGGTTAGGAAACCAATCGGAACAACATTTTTTTAGTAATTGAATTATTAGATACAAAATTTTAATCAATTAGAATATCGAATAACTTTATAGTGATTTTATTGATTTACTTAAATGCACACATTAGACATTTAAATAATTTCTATTTTATATCGAAATATTCATTTTATATCAGAAAACACTTTGAATTTGGCGCTATATTCAGACCGGATATTGAATCATCAACTAATCGCATTGCTTCTTTAAATGCTTCACAACATTCTGTTATTTTTTTTTAAAGAGGATACAATATCATTGTAAATAAGTAATTTATTTTTTAATAATGAATACTAAAATGAAATTTCATATTTAATTATATTCACCAAAATTATTTTACTATTTTAATTAAATCGTTTTAAATATAAGTTTGTTTTTAACCTACTAAAAATTTATTACGTAAGAATCCTTTAAGGAGGGGGGGACATCTTTAAATTCTTCCTATTAAAATTATCTGTAAAAAAAAAATTTAAATAATTAATAAAATTTTGAGCTAACATACTAAAAGTATGTTAAATTCATGACAAAATAAGCCAAAAATGGAAACTCTAGAACTACTTTGTCCAAATATATAGACATTCAAAATTTAGGCTTTGCCCTCAGCTGCAGATTCACAGAGGTGATGGATTTTAATCTAGTTGCGCTTAAATTGTTGATATTTTATGTAGTTTAGGGTTGAAGAGTTTTACGTATCCAATCCATCGTTCTCACTATGTCCGGTTTCTGTAGTCCCTTTTGCGTCCAGTAGTGAGGCTCATCCTGTATTTGGAATCTCTGACGTCTGAGATTACGCCCAAGGTAGGAGAGCTCGGCATCGTGTTTGCCAATCCTGACCTTATGGGCGCGGGGGCAGATCTATAAGACATGGTTGTTGGTTTCTTGCACCATGAACCCCGCGCGACTGAGTCTATCACCGCGTCTCCCTCTGGTTCTTCGAGGCAATTAAAGCTATAAATGCCAAGAACATTATTTTTTTAAACATCCGTGCGCGAAATACAGTTTCTGGAGTCCGTATTCTGTTTGCAAAACGCTACATCTACGCACGGATACCAAAGAGAGTGCGAAACACTTTCGTATGAGTATCTGATTTTCTATACATAAATACAATTTGTTTGAAAAATCTGACAATTCAAAGAAAATTTGTTTTTAAAATATTAATTAAGTAATAATAATAACAATATTTAATCTTGTCTCGGTTTGCCATGCCGGCGTCGGTGATAACAAAATAATTGAGTGCTTTGTTAACTAAACGCAAGATGGTGTCTCGAGGCAGAATTACACTTTGTGTAGTATTTAATGTACGTTAGATAAACAAAATCTTAACCAAAATTTTATTTACAACAATTATTTATCTTTTATATTTTTATTAAAATTACTAAAAGGACATAACTCTAAATAAAGAAAAGTGTAAAAATATATAACCGAAAATTGACGAACAAAATTAGTACAATATTTCTCTTCAGTAGCTACATGCCTGACTATATACACAGAAAAAGTAATTGTTATATTAAAGGAATGTCATTAACCATTAACGAACGACATTTGAATATGGACAAATGAATATTACTTAATAGTTGAAGAAATACATTGATAATTAAGAAACCACTCTTTAAGATTATTTCATATCAAAGTTATGGTTCCTCAATTATTAAACATATTCTTTAATTGCTAAGATATATTCCTTAACTATTAAGACAAAAAAATTGTACCCTTTATTTTTCTAGAAACAGTTACATTTATAAGTACATATTGTTTAGAGTTTATGTCTGTGGAGCATGCAGCGCCATAGTGGGGAAGGAAAATCTTCTTATTCGGCCAACGACATCTTCGTGTGACCGCAGTCGAGCGATTGAGAGCCGCGTGAGCGATGATTCCACTTATGAGTACCCGAATGGCGAGAACAGCAAGATCTGTCCTAGGTACTATCGACGGGAGAGATGTAGATCTGCCGCCACGCTCGCAAGACTAGAATTGACGGACATGACGCCCTACTCTTCTACCTGAGTCGTAATCGTCGTCGTTAGAAATTTCACGCTCAAGAGGAACCATACTACTGGACGCAAGATGGACTACGAAAACGGGACATCGTGGCAATGATGATTGCACTTAGGCTAGTGATAGATGCCTAGATTGCCCGCGAGCAATCGGACCTTGAAAGAGCAAGGACCTTAAGAAAGTTTACTGACAATCTTGATATCAAACGAGCCATACAGTCGTAGACTGTCGCCAATACTATTCTACGTTTGCCAGTCACACTCTCTTGGGGGGAAATCTGGTGCACTAGTGATAGGAAATTTGATGCTAAAACTTTAATATCATCTTTGACTGGCTTAGATGACTAGACCGTGCCGGATAGCGCCTTAGTACTACTGACGTGAAGATCTGTGAGGTGGCGGCCAGCTGCATCCGCGCTGTGGAAGGCCCTCAGAAGATCTAGTGTTGCCACGTAGGTTCACTTGAACGTTGAATATCGACTGCGTAAGAGGGTGTCCCGAAGCACCGTCTTGTCCCGGCAGTCATCCATCCCAGTTCAAAAGGTTCTCTGTTGATTGCGCATTTCATAGAGGATTTTACCGAAAGAGAATAAGATCCGAGTAATAATGTCAAAAGGGATGGCATAGAACTGACGAGCTGTCAGACATTAGGCTCTGGTGAAACAGCCAGAGACAGTCTGGCTGTTCGGATTTCCTCTGGTTCCATTGGTCTTTGCAATGGTGTCGGTTATCCGCTGCATAAAGACTGTAGTCATCTTCGATGCTATCCAGAATACTCTTAATGCACCGTATTGATGCTGGACTGTCGGAGGTAACCGATGATGGGGCAAGTATGGTGGAAAAGTGTCTCAGAGGTACAAAGATAACCGTTCGAAGGTGGCGTGCTTGGTGCAGTTGTTGGCATCGTATTCGATGCCCTGACGGCGCTTAGACTGGAAGCCGGTGAAGTTTGCTCTCGGCTAATTCTGCAAGTATATAAGCAATATTCTTGTCCCGGCGTCGGCCCCGTTTTATGTCCTAGTGATGGTGGGGCTCCGACCCCTGGAACGTCCCAGATTCTGGCATACAGAGTAACGTCGGTGCCGGCAGATGAATGCCGTGATTCAATACATATAAATTAGACATGAGAGAATGGATTATTTCTATCAATAGCAAGGAAATTGTAATACAGTTAATTATTTCTTAAAAGGGTACGATAGCCCTACCTACTTTACTTGTCTATTGCGTTCTATAAAAAGATAAATAGAATGAATTATCTATAATAAAGAGTTTTCTTCTCTAAATTTTTTAATCTGCAAACGATATGCCGAAATAAGAGGGCAAAATATTTAGTGGTTATTTAGTAATGTTTGAACAAAATTATAACATTATTCCCAAAATTTGTTTAAATGTTACTAAAAAAATTAATAATTATTTGACCTCCCGTTTCAGCAATTTGTTTGAGCATTAAAAAACTTAGAGGAGCAAACACTTCCGGCTTCTCACTCATATGGCCAAATCTCTGTCAAAATGAGAGCTCAAAAAATAGATTTTCTTGAAACTCTCAAAAACTGTTCTGCTACTCATTCTGGATACCCTTGAATTTTTTAATATTTTTTTTTTGACGACAGTTTTGGAGATATAAGAGGTCAAAAACTGAATTTTGATTTTTCGCCCTTTTGACCGCTATGCTTTTACTTACGTGTTACGTACGGTGACATATCATTTAAAACTAAACTAATAACTGCATCAGTGATTTTCTCGAATATAGAAACTGTGTATATTCGCATTTTGTACACATGACACCGAAATGAAGCGGGTAACCGAAAAGTATATGCACAGCAGTTATTGTACATTCAGAATTTCCAAATTCCACAATCGAACTACTTACGGCTTGCGCTTATTGAACTTGTTTAAAAAATGATTTCGATTCATTGACGAAATTGTTGCTGTATTAAAAAGTTTGAAAAGTAGTAGAGGTTATGATAAATTATTAGTATGCTATCTGTATCCTAAAACAAAAATGTAATATATTGTTCCAATAGCATTGCAAATTCTTGTGTTAATCCCTTACACTTTGTTCATATTTGGTTTTTTAATGGATCATGTTTTGTCCCCTCTTTTGAAAATTTTCATAATATTGAATTTAATGTAGCGATCTTTAGATTTTATTTTTAATCTTGTATTTTTTTCAAATTCTTTGAAATATTCTTTATAATTAGATATCCACTTTAGTTTTCTGACGTTTTTACTAGATTTTACTTTGGTAGAATAGTTAAAAACTAATAGCAATTGATCTAGTTTATTAGGATTTGTATTTGGATTGATTCTTACATTATCATCCTGATTATCCAAGATTTCTTTTAGTTAACTTTTATTCCCAAGTTGTTCTTGGTGTTCTTGATTTTTTTGATGAATTTTATTCTTTACATGTTTTTGAAGCTCCTGATTATCAAACATATCTTTTGATTCATTTTCATCTTCGAAAACTGTTTTACTATTATTTAATAAGTGCTTTAGATTTTTTGTGTCATTTAATAAAGACTCTTCGGAATATATTAGTCGCTTCTAACGAATTTTCAAACAATTTTTGTTGGAGTTTAGTTTTTATTTGAGCATATTCGGAATCGAATGACTCAGCTAAAGCAGAAGTTGTGCAGAAAATGACTTTAAGATCATCATAAAAGGTTACTGTATCTAAAGAATTATCTTTTTTACTATTTTAATTTGGATTTTCATTCTTTTCGTTATTTATATCGAATTCATTAAAATTGATAAAATCATTTTCATCATCTTCCTCTTGAGTTCTTACATTAGATTCACTCAAATCAATTACATTCATTTTATCAGAATCATCATGATGTTTTATGTCAGATTCATTGAAATTCACTTCATCCCTAGTCTCATAATATTTTACAGTAGATTCAATAAAATTGGTTTCTTTAATATTTTTTTTTAATTTCATGATTATTTTTACAACTTTCATTAGAGTCAATAAAATTAATTTCATTAGTATTTTCATGATTTTTTTATAATTATATTCTTATCTTTTTGCTCATCATTAACTTTTATAAAAGGTTCGGTAATTACGTTAATTATTAAAGATTCCTCTATGATATTTGTTTCCTGTTTATTTTTTATTATTCTACCAAAGTAAAATCTAGTAAAGAAGTCAGAAAACTAAAATGGATATCTAATTTTAAAGAATATTTCAAAGAATTTGAAAAAAATACAAAATTAAAAATAAAATCTAAAGATCGTTACAATAAATTTAATATTATGAAAATTTTCAAAAGAGGGAATAAAACATGACCCAATAAAAAACTAAATATGAACAAAGTTGAAAGGGATTAAACACAAGAATTCGCAATGCAATTGGAACAATATATTACATTTTTATTTTAGGATACAGATAGCATACTAAAAATTTATCATAACCGCTACTAATTTTTTAAACATTTTAATACAGCAACAAGGAATTATCATTGCAGCCTATGTTTTCATTTGAAGGAAAACCGTTCTACTTCTTGGTCAACTAGAATCCAACTTAAGGTGATCTAAATTTTACCAAATATATAAATTAAAATTATTATAATTTGTCTACAATTCTAAGTATCAACTTGTCAGTATTCTGTGAAAAATAACTATATTCCCTAAGACAGTTAATAATTTTAGGAAATTGCGATCGAAATAAGATATGTTTGAATAATAAAATTTTGAAAATAATACGTAAATATTGCGATTAGATTTTGAAATTACAAAAGTTGATATGTGAAAATGATGTCTTATTAAATAATGTAAATATACAATATAATTAGTTAGTCATAAAGCAGAAAACATTACAGGGATTAATGTCATAACTTAGTATTTTGTCTATGAATAAGAAAATATAGAACTAGTCCAAAAGAAAAAGAAATAAAAAAATTCCTAAACCTTACAACTCTAACAAACATAAGATAAAAATAATTTCTTTCGAATTTTATGCAAAATAAAACTGTATTTACTTTAAAACAAAAACAAAAGAAAATAAAATAAAAAGAAAATTGTTCGCTCCTATCGTAAATGAAATTTTATGAAAAGTTCAAGAACAAAAGAAAGAAAATTATTTAAGTAGCGACGTTCACATAGCTAAGATTAAATACAATATATGTGTTGAAAATGATCAGTTCAGTCATGTACTAACATGATCATCCTATAATATACACTATTCTGCACTGTATTGAGTATCTAAAACATTTTTCTACTCTAACAGATTGTGTATTCTTTAAAACAAATGTGTGAGTGCTACATATGCAAGAAAAAGTTTAAGTTCTAAAATGAAGTTTTGAAATGGCTGAAAATTTTCGAACAAAGGTAAAATACAATGCTGCATAAAAGCAATAACTGGTCAAAATTCATCAAAATCATTTCGAATGATTTTGCTTCCCTTTCACTAAAAAACCTATACCATATAATTGTATTTTTCTTTTGGAAATAATTATAATACTATTATTAAAATAATATTGTTGTGATACCATCAAAAGCCCTTTAATGCTATTCCACTTAAACAAAAACAAAAAAAAAAATTTACTTTATGCCAAATAT
Organism: Torymus tubicola; assembly: GCA_035583055.1. NCBI lineage: Eukaryota > Metazoa > Arthropoda > Insecta > Hymenoptera > Torymidae > Torymus > Torymus tubicola. Next base: position 4,148 of record JAWWEQ010048848.1, on the reverse strand, counting down.
TTCAGCAGGGAGGGATGTGAACGATTACTTGAATCACTCCCTATATATTTGTCATCTTTTTATTTACGACAAAATTATTTTATATGCACTGTAACGGGCTACTAGCCAGGCGGACCTAGGTAGCAGGGTTACGCTGAAATGGCTAGCGTAAAATACAAGTGTTATGACTATCTAATTATTTGTCATGCAAAAAAAATGTTTCAACAAGGTTCATTTAAGGAGGTGGTTATGTCTAGGATCGCTAAAGAAAAACTATTCGATTACCAATAGACGTAAACATTTATTAAAATATGAAAAATAATTATACAAAAAAAAAGGTACGTTGAGCGCCAGCTGGGTCGTTCCCAGCAATCTAAGCTATCTAAACTACTAATGCACGATAACACTTGTCGCGGTAAAGCGGGGTACGGGACGCAAATTCAAGCGTGAGTTCGCGAACGCTTTAGCAACACACTAAGTTTCGTTAAACGTTTCTATAAAACACGTTTCAATAAAACTTCTAACTCTAGGTGATGACTAGAACTAGATGCGCGAGCGCGAGAGAGAGACTCGGGCGCGAGTACAAAATGGCCGCAGCCTAGCTACACTTACGTTTCCTGCGCTGGCGAGCGAGTCCTTGGGCATCGACGACTTGCACGGAGCTTGCAGGTGATAGTCGGTTCCCGATACGCACACTCATCACAAATGTCTTTACGAAAAAACTACTAACTTAATAATTGTATCTCTCTCTCAATTACTGAGGGTAATATTCGCACACTTGATCTTCTCACAATAGTTACTACACGCAAGTAACTAGCGCAATACAGCAGTCCACGATGGAGAGGGTTGTACAGCCGATTTTGACCAACTTTGGCTGTGGCCCATCCAGGAGTGACTGAGCGCGTCGCGACAACAGCTCGCTATCGCCCAGTCGTGGCACTTTCCACATATTCGACGACTATGCTCTTTCTCTCTCTCGCTCTCATCTGCCCGGTAGGACGGCGATGCGCACGCTGTTTGTTTACTCGTGCACCCCTGACAAGCAGCTTCAAGTAGCCGATACCGAGGTTGTCAATAATGATTTGCGTATGACTTATAATGCTCACTTGTGAGCGTTACAACACATCATTTCTAAACTCAGTGAATAAATGTCTATTTTGCACTTGTGAGCGTTACACATCATTTTTAAATTCAGTTAATAAATGTCTATTTTAGGTAAATACAGCAATACAAACAAAATATTACATGTATAATTAAAATATATATCCTTATACAAATTCTAATGTATAAAGTATGCTATGTTCATTATTTCGTTTGTAACAGTGCGGCGCACCATAAGGGCGAGTAAGGATGTCGCAAGCGTGAGATAATGTGTATGAGTCTAAGTAAGATGGCGCAAGGGAGAGAAAGAGCGCCACGACAATTAGAAAACAGGCCTAATTAGTGAAAAGCTGCCCGCTCAAGCAACAGGTCCTTGATAGTTTTCGTTGTTACTTTTTCATCGTGCGCACACGTGGTTGGTTGCGAAGTCTTCGTTGTTTCACGGTGTAAAGAGTTTAGCTGCTGATGGACTTTCGAGTGCAATCATATCCGCAGAAGCATCGCCGCCGTTGAAATTTGCCGGATAACAGCACCAGAGACTATCGTCTTCCAGGAGATGCTGTCCAGGACTATCAAACTACGTCGTGCGATTAGCGTTATGACTGGCCAGCCTGGTAACCAGTGGGCTTGTAAATACGGTTCATTTATGCGTGTGAGCGGTGATCTTTAAAGCGATTTTAGTTGTGTGGAAGTTAGCAGGGGCTGACCGTCGTACATAATTTTCTCTCTTCTTTTGTGATGACCTGTGCGTATTTTCTTTTTATTTTGTTTGCTTATTTTTATATTTTTATTTTACTGCACAATAAACAGTAATTACTTTTCCATTAAGCTTTCAAGTATGGATTTTTCCCGAATCGAATTTAACCGAATTCCCCGAAATGTTGCCGATCAAGTTGAGATATTGAACTCTTCAGGAATTAACTGCAATAAACGAATTGACATTGCTTTTCTTTCTCGGGATTTCGCGCTTGTTTTCAGGGCGTATTTCTCGGCGTGCAGAAGCCGCAGCAAAAGGAGGTAAAGGTAAGTCCGGCCGAAGCCGGCAATTTAACAAATATCTTCGCGCGACGAAGAAATAATACCGAGGTATTATTCGCGCGGGATATCCCTATTATACGTTATATGATTCGATTGTTAGGTTGAAGTGAATTGAATGAATTGTCATTTATTGTAAATAATTTTTACAAATATAAATACAGTGTAAACATAAAAGTAATTTAGCATATAAAAGTCTCTAAATTACAAACCAGAAAAATGTTCGCGTAAATAATACTAGGAGTAAAACATAATATGAGATCTCTTATAGTCAAATATAGCTTCTCAGACTATTTTGCAAATTATGATATCATAGTCTAAATTCTAAAAATAATAATTAGTTATATAATAAAAAATTAATTTTATCTATGAACGAAGTAGTAAGAGTACTCGTTTATTCTATAGCAATCCGCACTTTCATTTGAAGTCTAGGAAAAATCGGTATTCAGCATGCGATATAAAGTAAAAGAGTAGCTTAATTAAGTGTAGATTATTGTTAGGAAGAAAAGTATTAATTTATTTTATAGAAGTACACAAACGAATCGAAAATTTATACAAAATTATATTATTGGTTTTATTATTTGAATTTTTAATATTATTATTATTATTATTACTATTATTACTTTTTTTTTATCGGTGGAGTCGGAGAATGCGTTTTACGCACCGTAGGGGAGGTATACGGACCTCAATACCCCGTGTGTAGGGCTCGGTCCTTCCAGCCTTTCCGCCCTTCAGGGGGGCGACGAGCCTGGAAGGAGAATACCTACTAAACTCTCACCTCCATTACCGGGCACACAGCCACGATGTAGCTTCCACGGCTCTCACCGATCCGGCCCGGAACTGTTGCGCACATTACTTCGGGTCGGTCGGCGTGTCTATGCCTGACGGCGCTCGTATCTATCTTGTCTGTTTCATCGTGTCGTTTCTAGTCTAGTTCTAGTCTTCAAGGCATCTTTCAGCCTTCTTGTCTTGTAAAACGTTAGTCACGTAGCGTACTATGTCGTTCCAATTTTCTTTGCTTGTCAACATCACGGTCACAGTATTGTCCGGTGTTATGTCGCCTGTAATTGCCTCCAGTCGTAGTCTTTCTATTGTCCAGCGGGAGCACTCATAAAATGTGTGCTCCGCGTCGTCTCTGTCATGCCAGCAGTACCTGCAGGACGGGGTCGCAACCTTCCCCATCCGATGCAGATACTGGCGGAAGTAACCGTGTCCAGAGAGAAACTGGGTTATGTAAAAATTTACCTCCCCTGCCCCCTCTTTCCACAGTCGTACGTCTTTTATGAGGCGTCTCGTCCACTTGTCCTTGTCGCTGTCCCTCCACCCGGTTTGCCAGTTTGTCAGCATCTCCTTTTGTGCGTCAGTGGCAGCCCTCTCTCTTCCTTTCTCTGCGCTTGAATCATAGACTCTCTTTCGGTCAAGAGCTAGGAGGTCTATCAGGACAACCCCGATTATTAGTATTATTATTATTATTATTATTATTATTATTATTTCTATTATTATTATTACTATTATTATTATTATTATTATTATTATTATTATTATTATTAATATTATTATTATTAATAATAATATTATTATTATTATTATTATTATTATTTTTATTATTATTATTATTCCCGGGTTCTCTTAAAGATAAATGAGCACTTTTCCGTGCTACCGGGCGCGCCCCTAGGTTGTGGATCGGGGTACGGCCAGCTTCGGCTGGTCAGCCGTGAATATAATGAATAAGCGGTCGCGAACAATGGAATCAGTGTGAATGAGTAGAGTGCAGATGAGCTGCGATCGACGACCTGTGATATTCCTCCCAGACTAACCAAGGGGAGAGTAGTAAACTCCCCGACCTGGGTGTTATGCGAAGTCAGTACCTAACCTCTGCACTAGTAATATTAGGGAGCGTAAGACCATGAAATACGGGCAAAGTCCTAGGGAAAAATGCATGTTCAAAGTGGGAGAACCGCTCTCGTACTCACCGCCTGGAGCCAATGGGAGGGTTGAACCATGTCAGTCGGGCGCAGGTATGAAGGATTACC
>JAWWEQ010048847.1:0-14917 GCA_035583055.1 Torymus tubicola | reverse complement strand
GAGTATGCTAGCTCAGAAATTTCCCCCAAAAAGTTTGTGTAGAGTGTGTGCGTGTAGAGAAAAGTTGTGTAGAGTATGCACCTTTAGAATTTTCTTCCAAAAAGCTTGTGTAGAGTGTGTGCGTGTAGAGAAAATCTTTGTAGAGTATGCTCGTGTAGAATAACCTCCCTGTGTAGAGTGTGAATGTATAGAGTATAGGCGGTGCCTTTAATATTATTATTTAAATAACTAATATATTAGTCGAATATTTTTAATTGATATTGCTCTGAAAACTTAAGTAATTCAAAATAAAAGTATGACTTTACTACAAAATTTAGTTCTTTTTTTTTTAAACAATGTATAGGTAGAGCGTTTTGCCTGTAAAAAGGGCACTAACATTTAATTTTCTATTGTTTTACAATTATTTTTAAAAAATAACATTAAATTTACAAAATTTACAAAAAAAGGAAGGTATAGGGCGTGCGAAGCGTGCTGAACGAAGCTAGTATGGATTAAAAGTCTGAATAGAGGGAGAAAATGACAAATTTTCAAAAGGTTAGATGCTATTAAAAATAGAGTAAGAAAATTTTTGAAATACAAGGGGAGAGCCGAGCAAGACGAAACACCCCATTTTCATGGATATTAAACAAACGGCACTAAAACCATATTAAGCATTAATAGATAATAACATTGTTAACTATATGACAATATAATTCGGGCGTCCGCGTTGATCGGATTGACAACATACGTGGAACTTCTTTTGAGCGGCGATTGTTACCATTTCATCAGCGGCAGTAAACGTGTTTATTTTGGTTTTTAGCTCCACGACCTACTTCAAACTCTGTTGGGGTATTATATTTTATTTACATTTGAATAAAGCATTGTTATAATTGAGGTAAATTGATCAATTGTAAATTAATAAATGTTAAAAACTATTAGTTCCAAGCATAATGGAACTATATAAATACGAGGAAGCTATAGAAACCTTTACGCTTTGATTAATTCAAGTTATCGACATTTTAGCTGCATTTTAAGGGAATTTGAAAAGAATGTTCTGTTCCATTTGTTAATTATTCATTCTAGGAAAGTCTTAATTATTATTATAAAAGAAACCACAGCGTACAAGCTTCTTGTTGTTTCTTTTTGAAAATTGAAAAATATCAAATATAAAAAATAAGCATAGATTTAGTTTCTCTAGATTTACCAGCTATTTCTCGTTGCTTAACTTTGAACTAGCATACCTTTACATAGATATAATATTTCTTAATTCTGAATAAACTAACGGACGAGCTCCCTAGTATCATTTTCTTTATTAAATAATATTATTTAAGGTTTTTCTAGACCGAATAATTAACATAAAACAGAGTATTTTTTTCAGTGTTTCCTTAAAATATAACTAAAAATGTTGCTTCAGTTTATCAAAGCCTTAGGATTTAATATTCCAGTTTTTTTTTTATATTTTGACATCAAAAAACATATTTGAAAGTTTAAGCAAAATCCGTGATTTTGGATCAGAGTCTTTCCTAATAAGTATATCAATCAAATTGAGCGTTAACTAGTTCGACTACGCAATTTATGTATTTCTCTACATGTTTTACTGTCAGAACTGCTAAAACTTTTACTAATTTAAATTTACCTACTATAAATGACGAGCAAGCACTGCTGTGTAAATACGTGCACACACGCACGTAAATATGTATACGTGTGCCCGGCCGCGTATCATGCATATAGAATTCACAATACTTATACACCTATACGCAGCATATACAATGCTCATACAAATACGCACGCGAGCATATATACATATGAATACGGTGCATTATATTCGATTCACGGGTGTGCGCACGTTCTTCATTTTGCGAGCTACAGCGTTTACGGCGAGGCTCTACGCTCTTTTCTATATATTCCTGCATGCGCCTATACCTACGCAGCGCCTGTGCGCCTCGGACGAATTAAGCCGCTGTTCTCTGCGTGCGCCTCCTAATCCAATAATGTTTTATCGCTCGCATGTTCACGTGCAGGCTGGCGAATATATATCGCAGCAAGTTCAATATCGTCTCAGTTTAACCGTTTCAGACACGCCGCCGCCGCCACCGCCGCCGCGGCAGCAGCGGCTTTATCTCGAGACCGGGCCGCTCCGAAAGCCCTCCTGCGCGAATAAACGCGCCCCGCGCCGCCTATCTGTCGGGCGCGCCGCATAAAGCGCGTAGTCTCGCACATACTACCTATACGTGTAGCATTTATCGTCTTGCCTTTTGTGGCAGAAGGCAAATGCAGTTCACTATGAAGGCTTGCGCTTTATATTACGCCTCGTGTCTCTCACGCGCAAGAAAGCGTTCAGCGTTCCTACTACAGCGCATTGTACATGAATTTATCAAAGATGGCACGAGAAGAAGAAGAAGAAAAAACGAGCAGTAATCCATACGGCGTTAAAGTATACGAAAGCACAAGCAAGATTATAAAGTAGTTTGAGTTTTTATCACCTGTCGTCGAGAATTTCGCTAGTTCCCGAAAAGAAAAATAAGAAATATTGTACGTGCATTCAGTAGACGGAGTTTTCCTCGTATTTGCCAAGGGAACGTTAATGAAATGTGACAGTTTCCGACTATATTTTTTTCAATTTCAGGCAAACTTAAAATCTTATAATTAGTTGAAGGAAAAAAAATATGCTAACTTTGGTATTTATTTTTATTTTCTTAAAGAGAAAGTCTGATGATGATTCAATTTCGTTTAAACTTTACTTTTGGCAACTATCTTAATATTTTAGAATGGCAAATAAATAAATAATCATTTTAAATATTGTGCATTTGTATTGTCACATAGATTTCTGTTGATATTAAGACAAAATAAAATACGTGAGACTTACTATCAGCAAGGAATAACTAACTCGCTATGCATTTGTGATAACATCGTGACGTTAGCCAATTCGCTTCGTGCATGTCGGTAGAAGGGATAAGCGAAACTATCGAAGCGCTCATGGCGGCGTAAGGTATAGCAGTTTCTGAAGCTATTAGGTGTATTATTACTATATATATAAAATATAACATCTAAAAACAAACTAGTATTTAAATTTATTTAAATTGACTTTTTGTCGCACTTGTCTTCATGAAATAATATTATATATTTATACATCTACATAGTATATAGACAAATAATATAATGAATTTTATTTGTGGTTACATTGTTATATCATGTATAATCTCCCGTATAAGCAAATGCTAAATCATTCACTAATTTAGACTGATCGCCCCACCTGATGTCGCATCCAGGGATCGTCACGTTACATGCATAAAGCGAATAGTTCGTGTGTCTGGCTAGATACGTTGGAGTCCGTGGATTCGTGCCTCGGCCTTAGCATATTTTTTCAAACTTATTTATTTTACATCGTTTACAACTCTGTATATAACGAGTTGAAAATCTTTACTCGTTGATTACAATATCAACATGAACTCATTAGATTTTGGAATCAATTTTAGAACAGCAAGGGAAGAATACAATTTTTGAGAAACGGATTACAAACTAAGCTACGAGCCTGGATTCCTAGTACCTATGAATAAACTCCTGCATCGGTTATTAATCCTCATTTACTTTTTCTCATATATAAAGTACTCAGTTAATCGTAAATATTTAGTTCCGTTAAAAATTACAATAGATTATACGACAGTGAAAAAAAATTTCTATCCAAGTTCTGTTTCCCAGAAAAATATTTATTCCTTTCTAAATTACAACTTATTTAAAAAGCTTTCAGAAAATTGTAAAACATTCTAATTTAGTAATATTTGTAGAAAAAAATTTTCAACCAGTCTCTTATGTTGCTTTTTATATTTAAAATTGACGTAAAATTCTATAGTTTTAAACGCACTAAAATTTAAATTCAAACTTGTATTGACAGCTTTGTAGTTAAACGGAAATATAATCGCATGATTACTATCTGGCGATCACGTTACACACGTAAAAACAAGTTTTTTCGCACGTTAATACTTTTTACGTGAACATTGAACCGAAATAAATTCATTATGTAGATGGTAAATGTTTTCTAAATATCAAAAAATGAACGAAGTTTTGTACAAGCTAATGCCTTTTTCAGCCAAAATACAAAGAATAACGTCTTTTTATTTAAAAGCGACGATATAATTTATATTTGATAAAAGCGAATCTACTTTTTTATTTTTTCACGTAAAATATGAAATATAATTCTTGATCTTTTAATAAACGAGTTATAAAACAAAAATTGAAAAATATCGCCTTTTTCATAAGGTCAATATATGTCTATTGCTGCATGGCAAACACTATTTTTCCATTTTTTCTTACTTGTTTTTATTCATTATTCATTTGTATTACAAAAAAAATCGGAGTCGTGCGCTGAGAAAACGCATATATAGACCTAGACCAGGTCGATTGAGCTCATCAGCTTCGGACAAAATGATGAAGGAATCTTAGATTTCTTGAAATTAGAATGTGACGTGGCGCGAGTAAGACCCGAGAATTGCATGAACCAAAAGAGCATACAAGTGCAGTGCTCAACGTTGATGTCTGCAGGTTTGTGGACTTGTGTGAGAGCGTAAAGACCGTGCCGCACCCCGCGTTTTCTAAAGGCTTGTGGTGATAGAGGTGTGCCTGACGAGCACGCTGCCAAGGAGAGTTCGTGACGGCAAGAGGCACAAATTAGGCAAACGGCAAGGATTGTTCTCTTTGAATTATTTGTAATTAGAGCACGCTTGGGAGAACCAGCGCGATTTGCGCGAGAATCGTTGCGCGCAATATGACACGCGCGGTATTTACCGCAGTCATATATATATATATATATATATATATATATATATATATATATACATCTCGCGTAGAATTTAGCACGCACGTAAGTGAGGATTCGATGAGCAAGGATCAACTTATGCACTTCGAGATTTGAACCAGCGCATACAACGTGTCTTGTGCATAAGTAGACGCGGAAGGATTCTAATAGAGCTTATCGTCGTTCCCGACGATGACTATCACATTCCAGATTCTCCCGCGAAGACTAGTACATTTCGCACTTTTGCGACGAAGACTAGCACATTTTGCGCTTTCCGGCGAAGACTAGCACATTGCGCGCTATTAATTTTATAAAAGTTATGAAAATCAAAGGGTATGTAAGAACATTTGCGTACAAAAAAGTCTTAATCTGTCTAATTAACATGTATATGTTGTTCCCGTTGATTTTTTAAAACAAAATTCAAAATGTTTGGTGAGATTAATTAATTTATTAAAATAAATCATTTTTTCGCGAAAGAATCTGCTAGTTTTGGCGAGAAGAGCGCGAAATGTGTTAGTCTTCGCGGGAAAGTTGAGATGTGCTAGTCTTCGTAGGGAACGACGATATATACTACTGAAGGCATTTGTGGTTTGCTTGCCAAAAGTGTAGATGATCTTTGAAAAGAGAGAGTAAAGAATAGAGATAAATATAGAGAGAAACAGATAGACAGAAGAAGAGGGGGATACCGGCACCCCCCTCTCTCTTGCTCTCGCTGAATTGGTTATCTTCTTCTTGCTTCGTTAAAAGATAGCAGCAAAAAATAATGATCTATCGCTATAATAGCTAGAGATTATTAAAAGCACGTAAGATAGTAGCGTAAATCCCTACAATATCGATACAGCCATTATATTTATTTATTTACTTATTTATTTTTCTTAATACTAGAAATATTTCCAAAAAATGAATTATTTCTCGAAATTATGTAATTTTACGTATTAAATTTCCCAGAAAAAGTGTTTGAAATCTGCAAAATTTTCCGGAAATGTCTTTGAAAAGGACTAAGAAAAAACTTTGAAATATTTCGATTTGAATACAGTTTCAGCGCCATTTTATATTTTATTATTGCAGTTGTTTGTCTTTCATATCTTAAAGAATATAATTTTTTAAACAAGGGTATAAAGTAACGTTTCATAGTCAACTTAACAATTGATGGTAAAATATAACGGTGGTATATCTCAAATTAATTTTCTAAAAATGGAATATCACAACACTTTTACGATTAAAAATATTCATTCAGGCACCTACTACACCGGTTTTTATACCAGCTGTGTGGTATATCGTAAAATAAATGCAGCAGTAAAAATGATAGAGACAGGAAAAGAAAAAAGAAAAATTTACAGAGAACAAGTTCAACTTACACCCCTCGCGCAGTGCGCTTTGACTGTGCGCACATTTTCTGTCTCATGTTATTATAGCAATGTAGTCTAGGCGCCAAACGCACACGCGCGCGGCTTGGTGGTGTATGAATGGCAGTTGAAAGCTTGCCTCACTGAAAATTACAATCGCTCATATATGCGCCAGCTCGCATTTTCGAAGGGTGGCAAGTGCGCGCACCCAGGAAGAAGATAAAAATCAGAAGGCGCGACACGCGCTCGCTCGCAGAAATGACCCCCTCGTTTACGTAATTTGCCTTGGCCGCTGTGCAGGCTATAATTTCTTGCCGAGTTCGAGTTTTGCAGGGGACCCGAAATACAGCGATTGCACGCATAAAGCCTTTGTTTCACAGAAGTAAGTTTTTATAAAGGATTTCTTTTGAAAAAGAAATAATTTCATCCTCACAAATGGATTAATTTTCTAAGATATATAATGTAGTGAAATTCATAATGAAAGATAACATGCGTTGTACGTGATCGAAAAACAGAATATCCTAGAAATAAATTATTTATGCCTTCATCATGGAAAAAACCTTCGGTAGAAATAATTATTCAGCCTAGTAAATAGAAACTTTGTTACCATTACTCTGCTTTCTGTTAAACGATAGTACAATACTTAATAAATAACTAAAAGATTTTGATCGGATTTTTTACTGTCCTAAATTAGTCAATTCTCAATTTACGCCATAGTAAATATTACTATATCTGCACAATTCAAAACAGAACAATGCATACGTATAAGAACAGAAATAAAAATTGGATAATTAACAACATCCGAGCTCGGTTTAGTTCTAACAAATTATGAGCTTTTGAAATTCTTGAAATTCTGGCTCTCTAAGGGTTAAAAGTTATCATATTCTATTGAGAAATATTAAATAATACATTGTGCAACAAGAGGAGGAAATTGTTTTTTTTTTCTCGCAAGGTTGATGAATCAAGCACGAGAATCATCAACCGAGCCTGAAAAAGCCACTTCTCCCCCTGTTGCACACCGTTCTTGATCTAACGCGTGCATGAAGAGACCCTTTTCCATGCCGATAAAACGAGTAGAAATTTAGGTTTCTGAGTAGTTCACCATCAAGTTAGCGCCCAAATAGTCTCGACCCGACTGACGCCTGAGCGCCCTAGGTTACTCGCTATATGAAAGTGATAGATCAAAAAGAGAGAGAGAGAGCCTACCCCGACACCGAAGCCGAAATTTCTGTCAGATCATTTTCAAAGATGAGAATTACAGAAGCCTACAAAATTGAGATTAAAATTGCAAAGAAGGCATATGAGTTCGTAAGTATTATAAGGTGGATATCTGAAGTGAAAATAGGGAAATTCTCAATTTGATTTTCTTTAAGTGGGTCTTACACCTATAGCCTTTAAGGTAATAAGGAAAAGGAAAAAATTTTAATCATTTTCTTGAATATAGATATTGAGTAGTAGTTCTCAAGACTCTAGTTTCTCAAGACCCAAACTTTGAATATGTTAGGTTACTCGAAGCGAAGAACTAGTACGGTGTACATTGATGGGTACATCAGGTCAGGAAAAGTCCCAAGCAGATGAGGACAAGTTCAGATCTCATTTTGACCTGCCTGAACCAGTATATGCATGAACCAGATTGCATGCGACAATGGTAAACAGGCTTTGACGGGTGCCATGGTGATCCGGATGTTATTCTATTAGAATGGAAGACGGCTAGGTACTAGAACCATCGCCATGTTACCCGAGTGAACGACTTTCAGTCGGGAGTGATGTGCTTAGGTCCTCTTGGCCACTGATCGATGTTAACCAATCTTATTGCTTGGGAGGAACAGTCAAACCTACCACGTCAGCTAAGCTCATTACAGTTACGAAATCCCAACTAGTAGCTAAACAATCAGGATTCTGGATTACTTCCTGGAATTTCACAAGGCTAGTTAACCCAAGTCTAGAACCGCTCAGAGTTTTAAAGTGAAAGAGGAGGGGAGGGGAGGTAACCCAAATATTCCAATTGTGTATGTATACAATTCCACGAGGTCCAATAACTCAAGTTACCGGCTGCACAATATTCATTAACCCAAGTAACTTCTTTTTTTTACAACAATTTTCTATTTAATTTTACTATATACATGTCCACTTTCAAAAGAAATTTCATACGTACTCATTGTTTTCTTGCATTTTAAAAAGGTGGAAAATATTTTTTGTAAATGATCTTAATATGTGCTTCGTTTGATAACATTTCACGAATATACACGCGAAACGTTCGATAGCTTTTCAATTATTTATAAGAAATATACATGTATAAATATATTTATAAAAAAACTTATAGTAAAATTAAATAGAAAATTATTGTAAAAAAAATCAAAAAAAGAAAAAAGTCACTTGGTTTAATGACTATTCCTCGGCCGCTAATTTAGGTTATTGGAGCTCGTAGATTTGTGCGATACTTGGGTTACCCCCACCCTCATAGGGGTTCTGACCCACCTGGAAAGCCACGAATTCTAGATCTTCCTTCCCCGCCTTTCCGACTTCTAAATCTTGCAGCGTTTCTAGACCACCTAGATTACTTCTAAAATTTTACAAGTTTACATAATTGCGTATTTTAAAAAAGTAAGCATTATCTTTGCAATGATTGCATAGTCTTAACTCCCATGACAGCACACTGTATATAATCTCCTCCTCACACTGACTATGTATAATCTCCTCTTGACTGGTACGTGTTAATTATTTACAAGATAAAATCAGCCACAAAGTCGAGTGTGACGAGTCTGCAGTCTCTGGTTTGCGGCCGAAAGGGAAAGGGAAGAGGGAGTACAAGAGAGCGAATAGAGACAGTGGTAAAGAATTCCACGGCATTGTCGGAGACAGCTGCTGCTCCAACGGCAGAAAGGATAGATAGAGACATTATGCTCTTTGAGCCAACAGTGGTAGCAGCCTGTGGTAGCTGCTCCTCCGGGCACAATTAATCGAGGGAGCGGTCCATCCTCTTTTCTCTGTGTACCGGACCACAACGCGCGCACGTGCTTTTCTGACGACGCATTATCCCTCTTCCCTCCACCCCCCTTTTTCACCCCTTCTCTCTCTCTCTCTCTCTCTCCCTCTCTCTCTCTCACGTGTGTCCGAGTGCAGCAGAACGGGACGCCGACCGCGATTCTCGCTCAAGTCTAGTGCATTATTTATCCTCGCGACGAGCGGGCCTTTCCCCGGCGAAAAGTCACTTGAATGCGGAAACAGTGCGAGGCAAGAGAGTTGACAGAGAGTCGCTAATTAGGAGAGGAAAAACGACAGCCGCGATGGCAAAACTACGGTAACAGAGTTGAATATTCGCGCCTGCCACTTATGCGCATGAATCTGTCGACTGGTAGCTTTGCGCTTCAAACCTTGTGTCATGTCACGTTTGTATGCGCCGATGATATACGCGTGAAATGGGAATAACCAATCGGCGATACGAGTATTCAGGCGTGAAGAGAGAGAGAGAGAGAGAGGAAGCGACATTGAGGGGTGAGGAAATATCGATGGGAACCTTGTTGCACGCTTCGGACACAGCTTTAGCGCTCTAAAATACAACGGGAATTGAAAAGATGTTGTTGTGCCACGTTTGTTATGTATCAGTCAATTTGATTTTACCTTGTTCATTACAATTGAATGTGGTTGATTAATTTCTATACAGCAATCAAAATATTTTTAAAGAATTATTAAATTGAAAGAGCATACTTTTCGACCGGTTTTGTACCTTTGAAACTATTTTAAAATAATAAATTTTTAATTAAAAATGTTCATCAAGTTCATATAACATGACATAGAAAAAAATATGATATTGAAAGAGAAAAATAAATTGAAAAATAAAATTTCTGGTTGTCATTAAATTTGATTCATAAATAAATTTTTTATGTATTCTTGTTACGATTATTAAAAAAAAACACGAAAAAAAATATTGAGGCAATGTGTAATTTCAAAATCAGATTTTTCAAATCAATTAACATTTTCCATATTAACTTGTAAATGAGCAGCTCGCGAAAATTTCAAAGTTTTACACAAAATAAGTTACCTCCATGGATTTATTGATAAATAAAATACTTAAATATAAAAACAATAAATTAAATTATCGCCATAGTCTTAATATTTTACAAATGCTAACAAATAAATAAAACTACATTAGAAATAAAATACTTTTTACTAATATTAGGTTTTGTTTGACAACAATATAAATAAAAAAAATTTTTGTGAGACTGCTCACAAATGTGGATTTTTAGACCTTTCTATAGGTAAATTATTTTACTTAAAGGATCTTATTTTCAAGCATGTAAGTGTAGTTTTATTCTAAAAAGAATAAATAATATAACATACGAAATAAAAAAAATTTGATTAAAAATCCTGAATAGAAACGGGGCACTTCATTTTGCCTGTAAATTAATTTTCAAAAGTAGTTAAAACAGTATCAATATGTATAGATAGACAAAAAAATTACATAATACACTTTATCAGATACGTGAATATCGAAATTGATAAACAAATATGTTAAAGAACAGTGAAATCAATATGAATGATTAACATTTCTATTAAAATATTCGCACTAATTTCCAGTGTACTCGCTCAAGATACTTCACAGACGCGTGTATTTTGTTGATTTTCTCCCATACACCAAACTGAAGAAAGTAGGATGTCTTTATCAATGCGTGGCGCTCAATGTATTTGAGCAATGCACTCAAATACAATCCACACATTACAGTTCTCCATTGCCGATCGAGAGAAGTCTCGATTTGCAGCGATATAGGGAGTCGTTAATTCAAAAGCGCGAGAACCGCTGCGTAGTTTATGCGAAGCCAGCAGCCGATATAAAGAGGAACCGCGCACTCGCGCTTTACGAGAACCGCACTCGCGTGCCTCGCTAGCTTGCATTTAAATGACGAAACGACATAACGGTGGTCCCAACGCGGGGAAAGAGGGAAGAGGCGCTAAAGCGTTCGCGGCCTAGCCGCGTCGCCGCTCTTGCGCTCGTTGGTAACTTCTACATTATTAAAGCGAAATAAACGCTTTATTATGTCTCCGCGTGGGTGGCCGCATGGAAGCCGGTCATTTACACCACCGCGAAATTTGGCTTCCAACTATTTAATCATTCAGTATTCGTGTGCAGCAGTGAGTGCAGTAGCTGTGTAAATTCGAGCGCCAGCCACGGTACGATTAACGATTTATACCATCGTAATTTGATATTTGTTGCTTCCTCCAAGTGGCTAGTATTGCTGTGTAAATGTGTCTCAGTGTATTATCGAGTATTCAGTTAATTCTGCAGAATAATATTGTGTCAGGTAAGTTGGTTAATGTAAGAATAGAGTGTGATGGTACTAAATTAATTAAGATATTCGCATATTTATTATGCACCTAGTTGATCAGTGATTCTCATGTTTTTCTTTTGTTAATTCTACCTCCCATGTCGCGGGTTCACTATTTTCATTTACTAGCGTTCGATGGCGCCTCTATTTGTCTTTTGTTATTTTTTTTATCGAAAACTCGATATTCGATTGCTTACATATTCAATAAAAAACGATAGTTCTCGAATAGGATTTTTAACTGTCTTCTTGTTGGAATTACAGCACGGATCTCATACATTACTTTAAAAAGTTGTAAAGTTATAGATACTAGAGTTAATCAGCGCGCTACGTGCGCCTATATTCATCTCGTTTATTTCAATATTCGATTTCCAGATCGAGATTCGAGATCGCTCGAGAACGAAATAGATTATCTCGAACATTAAAATTATATAAAGGAAATATCATATTGTTTTAATGTTCCATTATTTAGTAAAGTAAAGGTTAAATGAAATATATTTGGCAACGAAAAGATTAGATGTAATTATGAGGATGGGCCTCATGCTTCACAAGCTCCACGTTTCTGGAGTGATGTGCTTTCTGGTCTTACTATACAACAGACATAAGGTTGTGTGAACGATGTTAAGATGTTAACCTCAAAAGAAGATTTTAGATTGTATGTTTTTTTTATGAAAAATCACGTGATAAAAAATAAAATTGTATAAAACATTATAAAAAGTAATTTTTTGTAAATAATAAGACAAATGTTTTATATCTTATGTAAAAAAAATTATCAAATTTTTATAAAAACTAGCCTTATAAAATCTTTATAAAAATCATTTTCTATAAAGTTTTATCCAATTTTATTCTTCATAGTATCATTTTCCGTTTAAAAAACAAACAAACAATATACAATCTTTTGTTTGTAGGTTAACCTCAACGTCGTCCACATGGCTTCGTGTCTTATGCAGTACCAGAGATTCCTTTCTCTTCATGGAAACTTTGTGATACTAAAAAACATAAATAGAAAAACTAGAACAAATGTTGTAGAACATAATATATATGTATGTATATGTATGGATGAGCACGTTCTTTTTTAAGTAATTAAATTTAGTTTGTAGTGCACTGCCAATTCGCTGTATGCAGGAGATAAAATTCTCTTCTTTAAAAAATCATGCCACTGGATATACTTAATTTTACGTTACTTAGAAACTAAAAATAGGTATTAAATTTAGAGAAAACAAATTAATTTTCTACATTCAGATTTTTACAATTTTTATAGAATTATATACTTCAGATCACATAAAATTTAGTTGTTAACAAAATCTGACTTCAGAATCATGTTAAGGGAACCAAGTGGCCTAAAGAGATTATTCTTTGATACAACATTTTTATTTTTGTCGGTCTCTGATATCATTACTCTATCCACTTTGCTATATTCAAATTCTATTATAAATAAGTAACAGATCTGTATTTATATACTCTATCATTTTGTATAATATTAAAGATACCTACAGTAGAAATACGATTGTTAATAAAATTAAAATGTATTTGGGTTAATTAGAAACTTTTTCGATAAACGAGAAGTGCAATTTGTCTTATAAAATATCACATCTGTACTTCTACCAATTTACGACTACTATCTTCCTCCATAAGATTGTTCATAAACTGATTATTTCCAAAGCTGCTCGCAAGTCAGATTGGTCTTAACTTGAGAAACTTAAACAACTTTTCTCTTAACTTTCTTGCCACGGGAAGAAAGGACGTTAGAATATTTGAGCAAACACAAAAGCAAATTTCATTTTTGTAAACAATAAATCTTTAATGAATGAATATTTTTATTTGAGCATTTAAGAGTAAACAAACAATATGAGTTATGTTAAAGTGATAAATAATTATTTGATTTGCCACGCAGTTAAATCAGATTTTACGTTTGCACGAGTGTGTGTATGTAAACTTAAAAAATAAGTAAAATAAGCAATACTTTCTTACAAAAAATTTCGAAAATTTTCTAAAAAGATAAATTATAATACTGCAATTTTTGAGTTTCATTATTTTTAGAAAACAAATTTTTATATTAGTTAAGTAAAATAAAGTTTTAGGTATGCAAACAGTGACAATATGTACATTAAAAATTAAAAATTTTTTAACGTCTATTTTTTTCTTTATATATAATTATTATGAATTGTGATCTTTCTTTGTTTATGAATGTTAATAAATTATATTCAATCTTAGAGAATAAAAAACAATTATATATGTACGAAAATTAGTTATGTTTTAAGTTCAATATCATAGTTTAAAATAACTCTAACTTATTGAAGACTTGATACAAAATAAATTCCACTTTCCATCTAACAAACGAATTAATGGGCATTCGTACCGACAGACGTATGCACAATGGCGAAAGCTACCCATACCTGCCGCCACTAGTTAAGACAGTTCCGCAGCCAGGACGACGGTGGGGTAGACCTGCGAGTACTTGAATTATTAGCTGGAGTAGATGGAGGGGCTGACGGGATCGATCGTGCAACTCGCCTGTGCATTTTTCATCGGACGCAGGAAACCAGGGAACCTCTTTTCTGATAATATAATAGACAGTTGTGGACTTTGTAGTGGTACGAATGCGAGTTGCTGACGTCAACTGACGATACAGTGGTATGTCAGAGTGGAAGAGCAAAAATTATTACTTTTTAAAGTATATGAGAAATTTCATATAAATAAGCTAGAAGTAAAATTTTATTGCTTCATATTGAAACACAACAATAATTTATTAAAATAAAATAGTTCAAAATATCAAAATTATCAAATTAAAGTTACAACATCGATTTTTTTCGAGGTTATATATATATTTTCTGTTTTTAATAAATACTTTTTTTTAATTAAAAAATAGTCTATAATCCTTTTTAAACCCAATAAATGTTTGTCAAACCTTTACCTTTTACAACAAAAATTTATACAAAAGACTGAACAATAAATGCTGTAATATCCGTAGTATGTTTTATTCTGCAAAAGACAAAGTAAGTTATACAATAGAATTCTGTGACTCCTAAGCATAACGACATAAGTCCATTTTTTTGAAAATCGGGAAAACCTCGGATTTTGTATCTTCAAATGGGTCTTTTTCATTTAAAACTGTCAGTAAGTAACTAAAATATTGCCCTTATAAAGCTACGATATACGGAAAACATAACAACGTAAGTCCATTTTTCAAATTTAGTGCGCGGCATAACAACATAAGTCCAGCACTGATTTGTTTTATCCAACCAAATTGAATATAAAAATTATTTTATATAATTTATAATTTTACAAACGTTAAGTGCATGAACGTGAGAATTTTGAAAGTTAGTTCATAATACCTATTCTTTTACGAAATAAAAAAAATGTTTTTTAATTTATCGCGAATTCCACTTTTCGAATTTCGGGGAAAAACGGGTTTTAATGTTCAAACTTATATGTAAGATCGGAAGAAAGAAAATAGGGCGCGATACTGTACTAGTCAA
>JAWWEQ010048846.1:0-14917 GCA_035583055.1 Torymus tubicola | reverse complement strand
GCGGTCTCATATGCTAGGGGCAGGAGCGCTCCCGAAACCCGGCACAACTGCCGTGCCGCAAGTGGGAGGTCAGCCGTTTAGAGAGAAGGGAGCACTCCTGCACTGCATGGAAAGCAACTCTGGTGCCAAATTTTTTTCAGTGTATATACAAATTTCTTGATTTTTTTACTATTTTCTATTAAATAAATAGGTGTTTCACAATTGGTACACAAACTCACAGCAGGTCCCTATTACGAAACAGTGTAAAAAAGCCTTTATTATGAAATTTACAACTTATTTTAAGTCAATGCTGTATAGAATCTACTTTAAATGTAGTTTTTTATTTATTTATAACCTGTAAATTGTGTTTTAACCTACCGATACTGTACATCTGAGCTACCAATGTAAATTTAATGTCGATGTAAGTAATTGGTGTCAAATATATGGCTTATAAAAATAAATATAAAATAGGTATGGATATTTCGTGCAGGTTTATTCAATTAAAATCATTAAACTTTCCCTTTATAAGGATAATATATAAAAAATGTTACATATTTCAACCATGCATTTTATAGGTACTTTTAAATAATTTTAAAGAAATCTAGATTTTAGATTTTTTCACAATTTACATTATTATAATGCAAACTAAAAACTAACATAGTTTATGTTTCCTCGCGTATTTCAACTTTTTTTTAAAAGTATTGCTTTCATTAACATGTTTCGCAAGAGAGTTAGTACCCTATTTTATCTGGTCCACTAGAACACATTTAACTCTATTACGTACTCCTCTGAGCTGAATATCCTCGTTCGTTCACGTTAACTTGGATAGAAATACATATTACAGTTTAATCTTGAAGTGAAAACGTTACGTTTACATCTAACAGAAACAGTGTTACATTCTGTTAAAATGAAAAACTAAAACTATACATATAAAGAAAAAATTGCATCAATCAAATAACTTTATATTTCAAAATGCGCATTTTATTAGTTTTCCAAATTGAAAATTCAGTTTATATCGTTATTTCAAAACTAGTGTTCAGTTGATTTGGAAAGAGTATCTCACAAGGCTTTAAACTACGATAAAAAAAGAAACAATACTACATACATTTAATTTGTCTATATCAAATAAAAATAATACCTATATACGAATAAAATTGTATTAGAAACACTCTTGTAAAAACGTCAATCCCAGTCAATATCCTCAATAGATAAAGCAGCCAATAATCCAGGATCCTCGTATCAGGCGACTAGTCCACGACTAATCCAGCTCCTCGAACCATCAAGACGCTTATTCCCTGGCGTCGTTCTACCCCTTTAAACAACATCGAGCGGCGATTAGAGGGTGACTTGTTCGGTAACTCCTCCAGGCACGGACGTTAAATAATTATTAGAGGACGCGGAGGGGGTGGCCAGAGGAAGAGACTCCACGCCGTCGGGCAACTATCTCGGAAATTGCTCCTCGGACGAGTGGCCTACCTCTCTCTCTCTCTCTCTCTTACTCTCCCAAGAAGCAAACTACCCCTCTCGCGTGTACTTTTTTTAACTTACCCGGGTAACTTTGCCGCGTTTATTTCAGCCCCTCGTCGAGCGAAGCAGAGGAAGTTTGCATGCTCCTCCTTCGTAATTAATACAAGTTATCTTATAAATACGTGAGGTAGACGGCCGACGCTACCTCGCGGCGACGGCTTTGTTTTAGGCTGGGGAAGATGGAAAGAACGAAGCATGCGTTATTACATTCATTAAAAACTCCTTAGAAATAACTTATAGTTGCTGAAATAGTGATTTTTATTGAGATGTTTCAAAGTTTTACAGGTTGAACTGAGTGGCTTGTGGCGTGCAGAGAGATACAACCGATACTCGTAACTTCATTTAGATGTTTATTATATATAATCGCATTAAATCAAGTGAAGAGCGGATTAATATTAACTGACTAGTAAACCAGTTATAATCAAACTCATCAAGAGAAATTAAAAATAGAACATAAAATACAGTTTAGATATTCCTTATAAACAATAGTGAAATTTAATAATTGAGTCTTACTGTTAATATTACTACAATCATCTCAATAATTTAAACAGATTCTCATGATTGCAATAAACTCGAATACAGATTGAAAACAATCAACAAGAACACTCTTTTCGTTTTTAACCCCTCTCTCCTCTCTCTCTCTCTCTTTCTCTCTCTCTCGTCATCCGACAACATTCGTATTAAAAGTACGAAACAAAGTTTTAATATCCCCTCGCTCGCACCACGTTATTCGCGTTTCATGAATTTTAATCAGCAAAATTTTCGTTCCGCGTCGCATGCGCGCCCAGCGCGTGCATTTCGAACATTCAATTTTCCACTCTCGTTAATTGCTTTCCGTATCTCCTGGCTGGTAAGAAAAACAAAAGAGAGAAAAATCTACTACGCGCATGCGCGATAAGCGAGGGAGAGAAAAAGAGAAAGAACACACGACGACGGCTACGCGAATAGGTAATCAGGGAAAATGCGATTAGGGTAAAAAGTTTGGACGACTGTTGAGGCGGACGAGGTTTTTTTCACGAAGCGGGTTATGTGCACATTGGCGACTAGTGGTTGTCTAACCAACAACAATTGATTAGATGATTAGATAATGGTACAGCGATGTTAAGAGCAATTCAAACAGCTTTTATAATAGTATCGTTTCTTAAAGAAAGAAAGACAATAAATTTTAATACTGCTATAATGAATAAATAATTCTGATACTGATCTAAATTAAATTGTATTTGTAACTTTTATAAATTTGAAAATATGTTTCATTCAAATGTTTTCTATTCTTGTATTACCAGTATTTCACTTTAAAGTAGATGCCTTTTTTAAGTAGATAAAGTTTAACTTTGGTCAGTCCAATTTTGTAATCCATATTCTTATATGGAAAATTAATAATTAAACCAATTTTTTTTCACTGCCTAGGTAATCAGGCGGTAAAAACAGCTTTTATCGACATCGATTTGATTAAGATTTGATTAACAAAAGCTATTGTCTCTAAATTAATTTCTTTTTCTTATACACATATTTACCATATAAACGATTAATTCAATACAAACCCTTTAAATCATAATCAAAATCTTAATATAAATAGTTGTTTATATAACAATATCGTTAACCCTACAATTTTTGTATTTGGTTCAAGACAAACTGTTAAAAAAAAACGTAAACAAGTGCAACTTTTTCCAGCCACGATAGAGTAGGCACAACATGCAGCACCACAAGTTTGTCACTCTCTTCCCCTCTCTAAGTAATCCTCGACGAACCCTCGGTCCAAAACTTCCGTGCCGCAATCTCACAAGGCTCGTGCAAGAGAGCCAAAGTTTTCTTGTTACGCGATTTCATAAATAATTTCGGTTCTCGCGCACGCGCTCACGATGCCAATAATTGCTAGGGACTTTTTCGTCGGCACGCGTAAATCGCCGCATTATTCGCTGCTAAGTGTCGCAGGTCGTTGCTGTGCCAGGAAACGGGAGGTAAAGGTTTCCGTGAAAATTGCCGCGTCGTCTTTTTTGTACGGTTAGAGGGCGAGGGAGGGAAAATAAGGACGCGCAGTTGCCCGACGCTGGATCGTATACTCGGTTTTTATGCCGACCGTGACGGAGCGGGCTTACGACTGGGGCGAGTCTGAGGGAGAAAGTGTACTTTTGATGCTGTCTAATTTCGCGGAGAGGGGCCGAAATAAAATTTGGTGGGATTATGCGGTGATGAACTCGCTAAGCTCAGAGCGTGATGATGGCAAGTTTTACTTTTTCGAGGGAAAATATGCCTGTTATTTTACGAAAAAATTTACGTTTACTGCGTGAAAGTCTAAACCAGCACTTTATTTACATTTTAGCAGTACTTTTATTCATGTCTAACTTACATAAAGTTGATAGTAAAAGTGGTATAATAAACTATTTACTTGTTTATTCAAGACAGTATTATATTATTTATTGTACTGGATATAAATTTTTTCGAGTGGAGTAATTTGTAATACATTGAATTAAAGCGTATTAAAAGTGAGTACATTGAAAGATAATTACAAAGATATAGTCAAAGAATCACTATACATACATTTGTAAAATTATAATATACTACTTTGATTACAAACAAAATTAAATCACTTATTGTCTAATTATAAATGTTAAATCAAATCGAAGAGTAGCACAAAAAGACTCTCGAAAGAGAATTCTTTAAAGTTTCAACAAACCAAATGTAGAAATATATTGCATACAATATTCAAATTTTAAACAATGTTGAAACTTATAGTATGATGAAAATATATTAAATATCACATTTAATAATTTTATTTGAAAAATGAGAAGTTCCCACTAGCAAGTAACGTTGAAAAATATTTAATTGTTAAAGGGCGTGAGCACACATATATACATATATTTACGAAGGATATATTTTGATGCATTGTTTAAAATACTAGCTTGTAACGTTTAGAATGAAAAGCGAACGTAGCTTGACAATCCAAGTTACTTATAATTACATTATACTAGAAAAGATTTCAAATCTTTGACAAGATCCTATTAACTTCTTTATCTCTGGACATCTAAGACTCTCTTCCATCTCTCGAATCTCTCAGTCGCAAGACGATTACGATCATCTCCCGTCCCCACTAGAGTCGAATCGAAATACTCTAGTCTCAAAAGAGCCTCATGAAACACCTCATCATGTGAGAAGGGCCTCCTCATCGCGTTGCACAAATTGAAAATCCGATTTCCTTGCGGTAATCCGTCACCCTCCTATTCGAATCCCCGAATATCGCGTGGATTAGCGGTCCTCCTGGCGCGCGCATGCAAGAAAGATCGAAGACGAGCTGCGTGCCTACGTCGCGGAAGTTTCCGTGAGTTTGATGAATTGTTTACGGCGCGCTGGTGTTTTCCGTGTTAGACGTCGTCAGGATATGCCAAGTATGCTCAGAGGACGAGATGAGTTTGTTAAGTGTAGGCGAAGTGGATATCGATCGGTAGGTTTTTCGATAATATAGCCCTTGCGAAATTGTAATGAATATTGACTGAACTGGTTCTGTGTAATAATGGAAGGAGACTTTGTTAGGAAATTAAATTAAATTTGTTAGTCAAGAGGATGCCGATGTCCACATATTTTACATAGATAGAGGGTGCTGTACGTACTATAACATTTATATTAAATTATT
This sequence comes from Torymus tubicola, assembly GCA_035583055.1. Lineage (NCBI taxonomy): Eukaryota > Metazoa > Arthropoda > Insecta > Hymenoptera > Torymidae > Torymus > Torymus tubicola. The sequence goes on along the minus strand of JAWWEQ010048846.1, from coordinate 9,783 downwards.
CTAAAAAATTTTTAGCTTTTATATTTCTGAAAATTGAATGTGCTTTATACTTTAATTTTTCATTATTTTCAAGAATTTGAAATGAATCGATCTTTCAATTATGAAGTAAACGTTAAAAAATTTTAATAAGAGTAATGTATACTATAAATCGGAAACAGAGAAATCATCAACATTTTTAAATATCAAAACCTCAATGCTATTTTTACGTAAAGTTTTCGACCTGTCGCGGATAAATACTCTGTATAGTATGTAGATCAGAAAGAAGATGCGTGTACCATCGTTTGAACAAATGATTAGCGTAAGAAGTATAGCTTCATAAACGATGCGGGAGATATGTGGAAAAAGTCCATCGCTGTGGATGAAGTTCTGACAATCTGAATCTGCCGTTGCAGCCAAATCAGCTCCTACTCAAAAAAACAAGAAGACGAGACGGAAGTTGAAAAACTGCGCGGTAAAAAAAAACAATGAGACCTGCAGGAGTTCAAATGAGAGGAGACGTAGAGTGTTTATAGATAAAACAGTGTATTAGCTACTGGTGTCACCTTCATAGCCTGAAGTTATATGCGTCAAACAAACAAATCAGTCATACTTCACCCGATACCGATTGACATTTAAGACCATATTATTTTGAAATTGGAATCAAATCTGTGATCCAGGCGTCTAATCGTCTTCTAGTTAGTACTAATGAACTTGATCAAAAGATATAAAAATTTTATCATTCTATTTGTTTTGTGAAGTTGAATTGATTTGCTCTTTCAAAAATTTGTCTTATCATTCTATAGCTTCCTCTGTACGTAAACAAAACTATATATTTATAAGTAATATATTATATTTACAAGAAATAGCTTCTTTCACAAAAGTTAAGAAAATGGCTGAAATTATGGTAAGTGATATTTACCTCGTCGATCGGCACTCTTAAACAAACATACAAGTTGCTGCCCGCCGTTCCAAACGGGAAATCCAAATAAACTATACGATTATTATCATAATTGTGATATTTTCTATCAATTGCCCTGATCAACTTTTCATTTTTCATTTCTGAAGCATTTAATTGCTTCAGAGGAATTGAAAATTTCGAAGGGCACTTATAAAATGATAATTCATTCGAACAAATTACGATTGAATCGACATCATCTTCAACGTGACCCAAGTCACCCGATGCAAGAAACTCCATAAAATCGAGTTCGCCTTCCATAGTGTAAAAAGTGAATTTACAAATATTCGAGTACGAGACTGTATAAAAATTATACGTAAATTCTCAAATATTTGAGTATGAGACTGTCAGGGAAGCAGGGTCCCCTTATACCCAGAAGTCGTCTTTTCCTATAGAACAGTGGCCGTAGCCAATTATTTTTGTATTATTTTTATATTTTTTAAATCTTTTTCCTGGTCAGTTGTTAGTCTTCTTCTTCGTCACTTATAACAACTACTTCGTCATCTGGAATCTCCAGTTTAGGTTGACGTAAATTGTGCCTAATCTTGTGATTCATAAGAGGACGAGGATCATCCTGGTCGTCAGCGTCAGGTGTATTAGCTGACTTATCTTCATCGCTAGATATTAAATCTATCATTGCGGGCTCGGCAGCTATTTCGTGCAATCCAAGGCACTGCGCTCTCAGTGCCTTTAAAATCATCTTAAAATTTTGAAAATGAGGAGAGAATTGATCAACATTTTCGAATGGATTATTTGATCCAATGAAAAATCTCAAAAAATAATCCTCTCGGCATCTTCTCAATAGTTTTCGGGAGCGAGAGCGCAATTCTTTGGATGTGAATCTATTAAAAAATTTTTTGGTCGCCACCATCGCCCAAAACGTATCCCGTAATAATCGACCCGTGTTTTGCGGGTCGATCATTACAGAGAGCAGAATCCGATCATCATCTACACTAAAAAGTGTCTCGGCCCTAGGCCCCCGTCTCCCTCACAGGCATATTTTGCCGATTGAGTCGCAAAAAACCACGTAGTCGGCACCAGCGGTCACAAGATTATTTTGGTTAGCCATATGTGGAAATTATCTATTTATGTTCACTCGACTATTATAAGTGCATTTTTGTGCATGTGCAAGTGGATATCCAACAATATGCTACGCATTTGAGTTTTGATTGATAAATATCGTTGTAAATAAATCTCTTCTTCCCAACATGACACATAGATTCAGTAGCATTGAATTACAGATTACGAAAAGTCGTATGCGCGCGTGTGCATGTGGATTATAGCATATGCGGCGCTACCCCTTTGTTTTCGCCCGCCCGACTCCTCTCTCGCAGTAAACTTATACACAAGCTGTTATACACGTAGTGAAATCCGATTGGAAGTTAGGCACGAGCACAAGAGAAGCAGAGCAAGATCGAACTTAATGTCGACACCCACACGCTCGTGTATAATACCTGTCGCTCGCCTTCTCATCCCCGCGGGGACGGAGCTTACGGAATATCTGAGTTAGAGAGACAGGGAGAGAGAGATAGAGAGAGATAGAGAGAGCGTCGCGCACACCCACTTAATCCATCCCTTCGCACAAGCGACAGATTGATAGAATTGTTCGCTTAAATACACCGCGGCTGCAAAATCGCTTTGTGTATGCTACGTGTGTAATTCACGATTGAACGGAGAGTCGAGGGAGTTGCTACGGGTCAAGAGCTGTGTTATTTCGGTTTTTACTACGCGCTACGGTTGGTAATAATGGAAGATAGAAAGGAAGGGGATAAAGAATAAAGAGGGGTTGGGAAAAATTGTGTGTAAAAATTGGGATGGAATCCGGAGGAATGAGCTATTAAGTTTTTATAGTTCTAAGTTATTAAATTCAATGATGCTACTCTAAGCTTGTGTTAAATTAGATGGATATTGAAGGTCCTGTAGTAAAAGAAAATGTTCTAATATTGAAAAAATTAAACATTAATATTTGGAATAGACTTAGCTTAAATTAGCTAACGTACGATTATGCTCTTGAAATATACAATGTGAGCCAATAACTATGTAAATTTCTCAGAATATGATATAAAGAAAAATTAGTAGAACATGCAATAGAGATTGCAAAATTGTTTCTAAGCTATTCTCATAATATTTTAATTCGATTACAATAGGAAAATGTATCGTATTATCTGAAAAATAGATGAAAGACTCGACGACTACTAGAAATAGTAATTCTAGTATTTACTCATATCAATAGTACCACTTTAAATAGTCTTTGAAACTTGTGAGCAAATGTCTCCATAAATAAATTGTAACACTCGTTAAATAATTAAATAATACTCAATTTAATTTTACACGAAAGTATGACTATTGAATATTTTACAGCATGCCATTGCAAAGTAATTTTAATGTAGTATTCATTAACTAAGTGCTTCTGATTCAATAAATTATAATTTTACATTAAAATTATTATGTGATTGCCACTGATACGATGTAAAAATTCGTTTTTTATGCAAAATTGCACTAAATTTAATTTATTTGTTTGCAGACCGTACAACGATTTATCTAAAGCTGAAACGTTTGTTAAAATTGTTCTATATTTATGTAAAATACGAATATAAAATTAAATAGATAAATTTCCAAGCGAAACATAAAAAAAAGTGCCGGTATTGAATTTTATTTCACGTGAAAAGGCTTCTTTTAGAGTCCTTTTATGTGTCATACGTCTGAAAGCGCGCACTAATCTGATTTATGTAACGCTAAAACACATAAGAAGCCATAATGAAGCCCGCAGGCGGCATATTTTCCAAACCGCATCATCTCCCCCTATGAAAAAAAAGCTTTTAAAGCTCAACGGAATTTTACGATCCGCACAAAGTCTTGCCCAGCTCATCTCCTCTCTTCTGCGCAGCAAGAAAAAAAAAACAAATCCTACGAAAAACTCGCGGCCGAAGAAGGCAGCGATGGAGAAAAAGGTAAACATGCACTTTAAAGAGCTGCGCGTTTATATTCCGAGTACGAGTTATAGGCTGGCCGCAATAAAACTTTTTCCTTCTCCTTCTGGAAGTCGTGGACTATCGGCCGAAGATTAATATTCCGCTCAAAGTCGAGTTCGGATCAACGAAAGAAAGGAACTGGAAAGAGGAGAGAGAGAGAGAGAGAGAGAAAGAGAGAGAGAAAACGTATGTATACAACCTGAGCCGGTATGATAAATTAGAAAAATATTCAAAACAATGAGAGCGTCCCCTTAACTTCCGTTCTTTCTCTCCCTCTTTCTCTGCCTGGTCTTACTCTGTCTCTTTCTCTCTCCTTCTTTACGTGTATATACCTGTTTCCATTCGGTACTTCACCCGCGCTCATACCTACTCCTTTTTTTTCTATCGACTCGTCTTTATCCCGTAATCTCGGCTGCTGCGAATGTAAGCTGTCTTTCTTTCGTTCTCTGTGTGTATATGCGCGGTTGCTCAGGCAAAAACCTCCTTTTTCTCGGTCTCGGCGGAGAATATAAAAGTGATGCGCGAGGTTGCGCGAGGAATTGAAAACGCTATACGTGATTTGCGTGGTGGGCGAGATTTTACTGTGGCACACGCCAGACTGAGATATCTTCTACAAATACTTTAAGGAAAGTCTTTCTCTTTATTTGATAAGGAAGATTTAAAAATGTATATATTTTAGCAAAAAATCTTACTTTGTAATCTTTGGTATATGTTTTAGAAAATTCGGGGTCTCGCTATATTCAAATATTACTACTTAGTCTGTCTTCATAATAACGAGAGGGTTTTTGTAGCGTAGCGATACTGTTTCTACTTTGCTTTTATTTTTCTGTAGGAAGTTTTACGAGAAAGACAAAAAATTTGAGAAATAACATATTTTTGGCACCTTTTCAATCGAAATACACATTCGTGTGTGCTTGTGGGTATATTTTTATGTTTATATTCATATTTCGTAATCTACTAATGGGATTAAATTTCTTTGGCTTTACAGCGATTTCATAAACTGAAAGTTAACATTATTTATTTATTATTGTTGTATTCGAATCAAAATCAGATTGTTTATACTTGCTTACATTTACTATACTTTCGTCAATAAGTAGATATACATCTAAACTGGTCAGACGTTGTAACTAAAAGTGGCATGTACTTATTCTTTATCTAAAGACAATAAAATACTATTGAAAATAATTATTATAAAATTAACAATAGTTTCATATACTATGTGCTTAAATTTATTTTGTAAATTACTTTGAATTTGCCAGAAAAATATCCTCGTCAAGAAAATATTATTCAAATGTTGATATTTATTATAATATCACATAGTTTACGCGTTGCTCAGAAATATAAAATTTAATAATAATAAAGTTAGTGGAAAATTAATTTTACATCTGATAGAAGATTTTTCAGAGACATATCTATTGATAATATTCCTCCAAACATCGAAGGCACGTCGTTTCACCGTGAGCATAAATACAATGGAACAGAGCCAGGAAAAAGGGACTCCAAGGCGGATAAAATCCGGACGAGTTGATATAACGGGCGCGATGCCTGAGTCTCTTTGAAGGCGCGCGTCGGAATCCGGACGGGCGCGTCTTTATCTGTAAATCAAATCGCAAATGGAAGACTTAGCCGACGAACCGCGAGAGCAGATACAGGACGAAATCCCCCGGAAGATTATGCGCGCCGGAAATCCGTCGGTGAACCGTAAGACGCTGATTAGCTGGATAATGCTGGGTACTACCTCCGACCCCTCCTCTCAGCTGGATTCGCTGTTGAATTTTACGCGACAACTCATGTTTGCGTTCCTGTGACTACGATCAAAGATAATCCTTTTTTTCTTATATGTAGTTGTTTTATAGATTGTAAATGTTCCTTCATACAAAAAGCTACCATGTAGGGTATCTCATTGTTCTTGTATGCGAACTTATATTAGCTTATAACATTGATTATCTAAAATATTTATTTTATTATACAGTGCACACGAAAGAATAGTTATTTTTTGGATAATTTTTCTGTACGTTGCTTTGAGATTCTACAATTCACGAATAAAAATCCATTTTATTTTATTCGTCAAAATAAATCTCTACAAAGTTTTAACTGACTTTATAAGTTCCTAATTCAAATTACAGTTACAATCTTTTACAAAATTAACAGGATTCAACAACCAACGTGCGGGCGGCGTTGCTCGCTGTAACGACGTTCTTAATGCGAATAATAACGACCGCGCCGTCTATTGCTCAAACTATGGCCAAAATCTCCTTTGTTACCAGTCAGTTCGATATATCTTTTGTTTCCTGAAACTGGTAAAGCTTTGACCTCGGCGCTTGCGTTTCAATTGTAACGGCGCCAATTCAGCAGCGGCCAAACTTGTTTCCTTTTGTTCTCTAACAATACAATGTGCATTCCACCTTAGCCATTACATTCCATCGACTTTCCCTCTCCCTTTCTCTTCTTTTTGCATTTTACTTTCATTTTTTTATCGCTAGACGTCCTTTTTGCGGCGAGATATTAAATTGTACTTTTAATCCTTTAATATGTCTCCAATATGCAAAACGTCAGTTGAACCTTCATAAAAATTCAAAAAATGTATGTCATTAATCTGAAAAGCAAAAAGCACTGTTATTACAAATTTTATAAACGCTAGTTAATTAAACTATATACAATTCCATTCTAGTATTTATTTTATAAAAATCAAATTTCCAGAAAGTTGAATTAGAATTTCAAAAGAAAGTTGAAAACAATTTAATGAATAAAAGGAAAAAAAAGTATATTTGAATTTTTCCATATAAAATAATTTTAAATTTTGATCATATAATTAATTTTTATTGTTTGTAACAGGAATACATTTTAATCTTATATTTTACGTACCAAAAACTATTTCTTAATCAAATTTTCATAACAAATTTCAATTTCGAATTTTTCCAATGAAACGGTGAATGAACTACCTGCGCTCATCCACTTGTACGGCTTTTTTAATCACCTCTCACAATGGTATCACACTCTAATAAAAAGAGGATTCAATTTTTTTTTCTCTAAGCGTCATTCATCTTCATTCGACTTCTATAAATTGACTCTACACGTACTCAGCGTCAGCCTGAGCTCTCCACGCAGCCAAGAAAATGAAGGCGCAAGCAAAAAAACTTAACGGCTAGCTCTCTCTCTCCCTGTCTGTAGTCCAGAAATTATTTTCTCTTTGACGCTTTGTCTCACTCCCACTTCCACTCTTTCGTGAGTCTATGTGGGTCGTAATTATGTGGAACACGACATTTTTCCAGGACGCTCAGCTCCACGCGCAAGCGAATAAAAAGAGAACGCGTGAGCCGTCATTGTCGCCGTCAGCGACGAAATAAAAAATATATGAGAGTGAAGAGAGGGAGTTGCGAGGGTAAAAAAAAAGAAAGGGCACCTGACGATGAACCTCGCATGCGTCGTGGTAGGTGACTTTTTTCCAAAAGAGGTTCGGTACGTCGCGCTCACCCGCGCCTCAATTACCATATAAAAGTAGAAAATACTTTTGGCTACTGGAGCTGTAATAAAAGGCAAGCAATGATGAGGGCTGAGTAGAGGAAGAATGGAGTAAAAGAAGTCAAAATGCAGCGTTTTAATACTTAGTAAAAGTATACGTTTTATAGTTGCGAATTTTACTTAGTTTTTATAAGTTTACAAAAAAAATATGTTCGACAAAAACGAAAATGCGTAGAAAACTGAATTAAATACCTTGCAATAAAGGAAATCTAATTATATTGCGATTATCAAAAATTTAGAAAAAAAATTAAATTAATAACTATAAAAAACATTTTCTTAAAAGCCACGTACATAAAAAATTTCTTTATTTACAAAAGAGTTATATAAGCTCGAGCGCTCAACCTAAACACACCTTGCAATCACGAAACGTGGCTACTGCATATGTGCCCTGAACAACCGGGCCACCGTATGCGTCGTTCACTCGGCGTCAAAGAGATCAGCGGCGACGATTATACCCGACGCCGGTGTATGCGCGCGTATACCGAAAGCGACCACGAAATCTGCAAAGTTCGGCCCTTTGCCCTTCGGCTTTCTTGATAAACGCTTGCTAATTAGCTTTGCTTCACTTCCCTCTTCACGTGTCCTTCCTCTTTCGCGTCAGCACTATACACTGCGCACGCATTGATCTCTCGCGGACAAGTCGTCGTGCTAACTACTGAAGTTTGCTACTGCGCGTGGGCCAAAGGCGTTCGTGTTGTGCCGGTGATCATTACGTTGGCGTTGTATAATAGATGCTGTTTGTAGAGGTTGGGATATAATATTTGGTTTATATTTAGTTTAGTTAAAAAGCATAGCTCGTTATATTCCGTTTTATTTAAACATTTTCCTTCCACAATGTTTACAATTGTGATTCTTTTATTATATTAGAAGCAAATTCCTTTTTGAACGATAATTGATTAATTATAAAATGTTCGTTTGTTGGGGATCAATATAAGCAAAGAAAAGTAATAAAATAAATAAATAACTTTCATTACAACTTCCAAGTAATTTCAAGCATGCCTCACTTGTACAAGCCAGTACTGTGATATATAACTAAGGGCTCGCGTTTCGCTCGGTTACGCAGCTTCGATTGCAATTCACAGCAATTTGCTTGCGGATCGAGGCGGGTTAATGGTTTTCCTTTTGGCCCACGTTTTTTTTCCATCCAAGTTGGTTCGAGCTTTGAACGGCGTTCTCGAGGTCGCTAGACGAACTGAATCGTTAATTTCAACGCAATTTGCGGAGTGCGGAAAGTCAATTGCATTCATTAATGTACAATGATTGTCGTAATGTAGTACGTCCTAGAATTTAAAAATTAATCAGATTTAAAAAGAATCTTTCTTGAAATTAACAGATCATTGTTTTTTTTTTGTTTATAAAATTGGTTTAAAATCCTATTATAAAAGGGAGATGGGGATTTATTATGAAATTGAAGGTTCTAGTACGAACTTCAAATAATAACGAAATAGAACCGATAATGGCGAGAGATAGCGAGGATGAGCGAGAAGGGCCGAGTAATAGCGGAAGAGAGCCAGTAATGGGGAGAGATAGCCAGAATGAGCGAGAAGGGCCTAGTAATAGCAAAAGAGAGTCGATAATGGCGAGTGATAGGGAGGATGAGCGAGAAGGGCCGAGTAATAGCGGAACAGAGCCAGTAATGGCGAGAGATAGTGAGAATGAGCGAGAAGGGCCTAGTAATAGCAAAAGAGAGTCGATAATGGCGAGTGATAGGGAGGATGAGCGAGAAGGGCCGAGTAATAGCGGAACAGAGCCAGTAATGGCGAGAGATAGTGAGAATGAGCGAGAAGGGCCTAGTAATAGCGAAAGAGAGCCAGTAATTGCGATAGATAGCGAGGATGAGCAAGAAGGGCCGAATAATAGTAGAAGGGAGCCAGCAATGGCGAGAGATAGCGAGAATGAGCAAGAAGGGCCTAGTAATAGCGAAAGAGAGTCGATAATGGCGAGTGTTAGGGGGATGAGCGAGAGGCAACGAGAGAGCGAGAGACAACGAGAAAGAGCGGAAAAGAACGAAAAATTGCGAGAGGCAACGTGAAACAGCGACTGGGATCGAGTAATCAATAATAGATCAATAGTACACTGTTCGAGAGAAAGAGAGAGAGTGAGAGAGAGAGAGAGAGAAAGAGAGAGAGTGAGAGAGAGAGAGAGAGAGAAAGAGAGAGAGAGAAAGAGAGAGAGTGAGAGAGAGAGAGAGATCTGCGCAGACGCATGACATATAATATAATTAATATTAATCATATCATTGGCCGTACAGTTCATCTGTCGTCACTAACCACAAACGAAGCCAACCATTAATGACATCAATTATGTTTTTCAGGTGTATAAGCAAGTATACATCTAATAGGTGTATACTTGAAT
>JAWWEQ010048845.1:0-14920 GCA_035583055.1 Torymus tubicola | reverse complement strand
AAAAATTCAGGGTAACATATGGGATGGTTACGAAGCGATTTAGATGATTTTAAAAGAAAAAAAAATTTTGACCTCTCTATTCACCTGAGAACTACCCATATATATATATATGGAAGTTTTCTAACAGTGATTAAGTCGGTACTGGGTGTCACATCTAGATGGCCTCTGACTTTTTACTATTAAAATAGCAGACTACGATTTATTTATATTAAATGAAAAATTAATTTTTATGAACTTAATTGTTCCTATAATCGAACTGTCCAATTTTTAACGCAACATGCAATCGCGTGCAAGTTGCTAAAATAAATTTAAAAACAAAATTTCATCTATTCACCAGCTCTTGTAGAATAGTCTATGTCAAGAGCTTCTAATAGTTCCAAGATTGATTTGGAAATAAAAAAATATAGTATAGAATCACTTTTAAAACTGCAAAATAATACATTTCGTCATATATCCATTTGTAAGAGATAATTATAATATACTATATAGTATTAAATATATAGATGTGTGTGTGTGTGTGTGTGTATGTGAGGAAAATAAAATTAGAAGATTTAAAAGGGATAAGCTATACGTGAGTGTGTATATATAGGCGGGGTATAGGCAATTTCGGGATCGATCGCAGGATAAGATATACGCCGGGACGTAATTAGTTAACGAAGAAGGAAAAGTTTTTCTTTTTTCGCTCTTGTTTCGTCGCCGTGTTGCGTAGTAATACTGTTTAGGTGAGATTTTTATCGTGCAATGTTTTACGTTGTTTTCAATGTATAAATGTATATTATCTGAGATGGAGAAAGCATTGTATCGAATATCAAAATCTTTGTGTAACAAGTACGCTAGAATTGTGTAATTTTTCGGAGGAGAATTCGTGCTTAGCTTATCCACAAAAGATCGTGTCTTTATTTATTCAAAGTGTTAGGAAATAGATGAAGAAGTATGGGCTATTATTAATGGTGTGTGTTTATATATAAATCAAATAACAATCGATCATTATGTTGATATGTGTAAATATAGATATTTCTTTGGACGAGTTACTGTGTATTTGTTGTGAAACGAATGTCTTACACTGTAAGAAAACTTCCATATATATAGATATACAATGTATACATTTGGAAACTCAAAATGTAAACACAGTATATCTATATATATGGAAGTTTTCTAACAGTGTATGTTTTAACGACTTAATAAATTAAAGTGACAGATAAATATACATTTGTTGGGTGGAAAAAAAAGTTTTCGGTGTAGAGGATCGTAAAGAAGCATGAAAAATCAAGTCGCAATAGCCCCATTAAATTATTATGGGCTACGCTTCCGCCTCTGACTTTACTGCGCGTCAGAATTTTCCCGGGAAAGGCTATCAATCAATTTCATATATTCTCTTAAACCCGTTGAGTCGCATTAGACTTATACCGTTGGTGCATCTTCATTATTTATTATCGGAATCTCAGATTAAATTAACCGACAGTTTCTTCGAAAAAAAAGGTCTCTCAAATGATTACGGTTGTTATTGGATATTTCGGGCAAACAGTTGGATGAAAAAGTAAATAAATTGAACACGTTTTTATATTTACCGGACAATATTTACTTTTGGAATTCGAAAAATAAAATAACGATAGCAATATTCACTCGCACTTGACAAAAAGTTTGTTTTGTTTTGCAAAACACTTTTCGACTACCTACACTGGTCGCTGTTAGTCCGGTATTTCCGGAAAAAACGCGATTATGTTTTAAATCAATGATTGAGCACGTTACTCGGTAACAGAATAAACATCGCGAAATATTTACCGAGAGATACTGAACACGTTTCGCTAAAAACTTCGCATCAATCAATCAATAGCCCATTCATCCAAATTCGCATACACAGAACTACACGTATATTATATATATGTAGATTATTCTATACGTATATTTGCCTTCCTACGAACCTCCATCGTTTATTATATCCCGGTAGCAGTCATACATCTCAACGAGCGAAATGAAACGAGTCCTTCGGGGGAAGACAGAGAGAGAGAGAGTGGGAAATAAGAAGGCGAGAAAATCTCTTACCCTTCAAACCAACTCTCACTTGGACGTTAGACACGAGACCGAGTGAGGGAAAACTTTTTACTTTCGACTTGCTTCAAAAGCGATCCGACAAACTTTGCACGCGCGCCTACTAATTTATGCCCGTGGAAAATATTTGTCGAATAAAAAGTAACGCGAAGAGCGAACTGAGCGACGGCATGGTGTGAAAACAAAATCGAGAAAACAAGAGGAAAAGGTTATATACGTGTAAGGGAAAAAGTGGTGGCTATATGGGAAATGAATGATGATAAAGATCGAGCGTATAGTGAAGTTCTTTTCACGAAGCGTTCGGTCGGTATTTTATGAAAATATTTTACCTTTCAAACAATCTATTGTGAATATAGGTTCTTTGTTTTCACATTTTTCGGAACGACCGTGCAGTGGTATTATATATATAGTGGCTATAGATGAAAGTTCACGATATAGTTATTTAATATAAAGTTGTCAAAGAGGTATACGTTAGAGTATAGTATATAGTGGAGGCATTATGTCTTTCGCCAACGTTATAATGAGTCTTCGAGAAAGGAGTTTCCAGTTGATCGGTTAAATTGCGGCGGGCACTCAATATTTCACGTTAATAGAATTCAAGGTCTGGAACAGTGCGTCGTTCGGCAGAGGATATATATGTATATATCGGATAGATGCTTTTAATGGACGTGCATTTTCTTCTTACGGAGTGGTATGTAAATACGAGATAAATTTATCATGGGTATAAAGTTACATTGCCGTGTTGTAATTAAGAATAATTGAATTATATTAATATAGTTACTAATTTTTCAAAGAATTAAGCATTCAATACTTATATGGGTTAAACGACTTTTATTTTTCTATTAAAGGGAAATGTTTTTCGAGACAAAGAAACAAATCATTGCAATTTCATTCAATTTAATCGATATTATGTACTTTTTAAAGTAGAACAGTAGAACTTTGCGAGAGAAGTTTCGCAGAATGATTAAGTTTAAGTAATTTAACTGTATATTAAAGTATATTTTGACTAGCAAGCTCTTAAATTAAAGCTGACAAGAAAGCTTCTTTTATTAAGGCTTATTAAAGTCTCCAGTCTTTGATGTAATTTTCTTTCGCGAAGAAAATTGTCTGCTGTTTTAGCTTCGAAGTCGATATAATTACAGTGCTCGGATATTGTGATTAAAATTGTAAATATTGTATTAAAACAGGTATACACCCTTTCTAAGTATCTTGCTCAACAATGCACATACAATATTTGTACTTCAATTCGGATAACAATTATGGCAATGTCACATGTAGCAAAAATTTATTTGTACGCATTTCTCGTATTTAAATGCTACTACTATGCTAGAAGCAACAGGTGCTTTTTAATACCGCATATAATTCAATATCAGTATATAAATTCGATTAAACAAACATACATGTTATTTCACCCTCAATATAAAATAGTATATACACGTTTATTTAACCTCCACTTTCCTGTCTCTTACATTCCAAACGTTATATACAATATATAGGTCATCCAATCTTCAGAACAGCGCAGTCCCCATTTTGTACCACAACAAAGCCTTCTCCACGGCCAACATAAATTCTCTGTCCCTTCCCTTATTTCTTCTCCCTCTTCTTCTAATTCTTAAAGAACTCCGCGTGCACCTCGAGCATTCTTCCCTTACCAATTTAAATGCTCCCAAGAACCATAATGAGCTTAAGTGGAGCAGCACCATACCTCGACGTTCGCCTTCTCTCTATTTCTCCTTAAAAGCATTCAACGAAGTGCGCTCGCGAAAAGAAGGATCTCTCAGGCGTGCAAAAAGCATCACAGTGCTATCCGTCACACATACAAAAAAAAAGAAAGAAATAAAGTTCCACAGATAGATAGCAATCCTCTGCTGTATACCCGTAAAAAAAAGCGCAATAATACAGACACACAGATAGTGAGAGAGAGTAAGAGCTCTTCAACCTCCTTTTGAGCGGAAATCTCGGGGAAGCGTTTATCGCCAGTGGCAGTTTTTTTTCTCCACTCTTACACCCCCGTTCGTATATGTATACTTACACATAGCCCCACGGTTGCTGTAATGCGAGGACGACGGATGCAAGCGTCTTGTGTAAAAAAAGAAAGAGAAAGGGGGCGAGGAATCATAGAGGAGTGAGCTGAGTTAGCACGCCGCTGGATAATTGAATTTACGAGCAGCAGGCCGATAAATTAATTGCTCGACGCGAGCTACTGACTTGCCTCTCTATATACTATATATCTATATAATATATCTATATACAACGCGTGGCCAAGAGAGCGTTTAATGCAGTACGATTTTCGCTCCTCCGCACTGGCTCTTCTCGTTTTCCTCTCGTATACTGTCGAGTTATATAGAGAGAGAGTGAGAGAAAAGGAAGCGCCGACACGTGCGCGAGTCGAACGATTTATCGGGTCGGATTCCGGAAAGGGTGGTGTATTGAGAGAGAGAGAGGGAAAGAGAGAGAGAGAGACTGACTTGCCGCGAGTGAAAGCCAGCTAACGGACCTTTCTGTTTTATCCGAGTTTTAATTGAGCGATTAACCCTTTTAGGCGTTGGCTATATTTTCACTCCGAGATGTTCTTGATATAGAATTTAATGAAAATAGACGTTGAAGGATGTGCTTAATTCTTTTGCCGTTGAAATGGTGTGTATTATACCTTAGTGGAATCGATATTTTTATTTCAATAGATGGAACGATTTTTTTCTTCTTCTTTGTGGTATTGTCGTGAAAGTGACGAGGATTATATTAGTAGAGCATGAGTGTGCGAAAAAAAGTCCTGTCGATTTCGGAAGTTACGTGTCAAATGTGAGGCGATAGTAAAAAAGGAGAGAAGGAAGTCTTGATTAATTAAAGGTGTCACGTCGAATGGTTAGTAATAAAATGCAATTTTAGCGTGTTTTTCGTGTTTCGCTTTTAAATTGAAAGTTTAAATGAGATTCGCCTGATAAATGGATTTTCATTAGAGTGTTGCGCAGTATTCGCGCTCACAGAGCGAGATGATCAGATTCAGATTTATACCTATCCTGCGTATACGGTTTGTTCGTAATAAGATTTTATACAAAAGTTTCGATGTTTGTCTAAAAAACAATAATAGATTTTTGAAGTTTTAGAAATTTAAAGAGACATCAGTGTACTATTTTTCTTTACTTATTTTTACTGTTTTCATTTCATAAAATATAATTGAATTTATCAATGAATATTTTATACTAGATAAGAGTTTGATTTGTTTTGACAATCAAATATAATTAATTCATAGTAGTACTTTATTATATATCGAGTTGTGTATTTAAAGAAATATAAAATATTTACGAACATGTCGTTAACTGTTTCATAATGGTAATTTACTTGAAGCATAGTCTGTACGAATGGAAGGTAACAACATGATGGTAGTTTTTAAACTTCAATTACCTAGAAGTTACACTGTAATAAAAGCTACGACTATGGTGTAACTGAAAATCGCTCAATTTACTTTTATTACAGAACCTCATTTCGAGTTAACATCTGCGTATCTACACTATTACAAGTGTTGCAGAGATTTCGCCTATTATGTTACTTTCAAATTAGTTTCCTCGAAGAAACTTTCTTCCCTTGACCTTCAACTTTTTCGTTATATATTAAGTATAACATATGAACGAATAACTGCAATAAAAATCTGTACCATCTGAATGAAATTTCCTTTTATATATCTGACTTAGCAACTTATATTTTTATTGGAATAAATAAATTGAGTTCCTCTTCGTATTTTGATATGATCATAATTTCTTTACTATTCATATCAAAATATTACTAATAATCATTACCTTCTTTCTAAAAAAATATCAACCATCATTCGTAACACCCATCCCTGACAATCCCTTCACTTTCGTCTGTCCCCTTACCTTTATCGGTCCCATACCTTACGCACATTCTCACACCACGTTCCACTCCTTCTTCTTCTTAACTCACTCGATGAAAAAAAATAAATGAATCGCTACTGTCGCCTCAAGCAAGAGCTAAATCGTACAATTTATCGAGTATTTATATAGGCCCCGCAGTCTTCGATAAGAAAGAGAGTAGATCAACCTTTCCACGATTGGGTGGAAACTTTCCGCGCACTCGTTTGTACATATACATTCAGTTGCGGTTGAGAGTTGGTCGTGAGTTATTTGGAAATCAGACAAATGATACATGGCAGTTATACGCTTTAGGGATAAAAGATTTACAAGGATTCTCACTCGTTGGCATTCGAATGGCCGTTTTTATTGGACTTTAAGTGGACTTTTTTTTTCGTCGCACCCGCGCGGGTATTCGGTCACTGATTTACGAAAATGTTTTCTTTATTTATGATACCACTCAGTATCGTATATATAATACCGAGGAATTACGGTTATCGAAGTTTTCTTTTCCATTTTACGAAACGACATTTTCCTGTATAACCTCGTACGCAAAAGAAGAGAGAGAGAGAGAGAGAGAGAACGAAGACGACGTAAGGATATATATACGGAGTCAGATAAATAATTTTTCCTTATTCTCCCCGAGGCGTACCTTTACTTCCGCTTCTGTCTCTTTCTCTTCGTGGGCGCGTCAGTGACGAATCTACACTATACAACGACGACGACACGCATCAATTTTATACGTCGCAATAAAACGCGCGTCTCTGCCGTATCCAATAACCAGTTGAACTTTTCAATCGATCGGCTCTCGAATCGTATATATACATATACTTATACTACGTATAGCCTATGCGCAGAATTAACATATGACAAGTTTTCGCTGCATTGTCTCAACGAGGATAATAAATGGCTAGCGGAAGTATAGAAAAGTAAAAGAAGAAGAGTAAGAAAAAGAAGAAGAAGAAGGAGGAGGAAGAATTATTTAAATTGCGTGAGAAAAAAAGTCAAGGGGCGTGTACGCGCGCTGTACTTTTATTATGAATTCAGTGGTAATGGGGCGGTCCGCGCATTCAAAGCAGATGATAATTAGGACTAAGTGAGCGAATTTAAATTTTTGACTTTCTAATAAAGCGAGCTTTGAAATTCTTTCTTTAGTGTGTTGCAAATTTTCCGTTAGCATAATTCTAATGCTATTATTTAGTATGTTTATTTGTCGTACGGTGATATAGGCACTTTATTTGTTTGTTAAATCGAATACAGCAATTTATTTCAGTTTGATTATAACGATCACGTTCAACGCTTTTAAAAAAAAAAGGATCCTATTTATTTTGTAGTTATCGCGCTGTTTATTTTGTTTTCTATTAGCATATCGTAAAACGCTAAAGCAAATTCATACACCACTGTATACCACAATAATAGTCATCATCGCACGCGCACGTGTTCCAACCGCCGCCATACAAAATATATTCAAACGCAAATATGACCCATTAAAAACTCGCTGCTCTCTCGTCTCTCTCTCACTCTCCAAGCGCTGCTAATTCGCTTTATTTAGATTCTTTCGAGCACGAGATAAAGCTTCCTCCTCGTTCCATTTTCCCTCCTTAAACAAATCCAATACATCACGCGCCTCCTCTCACTCCTATCATTTCACAATCTTAAAGCAAACCAATAATTCTCAACTTATATGCTTGTTTCCCCCCGTCCCTCTATAACAGTTGAAAACCAACCCCTAAAAAGCTGTCCTGCAAAGAAACAATCCATCTTCCAACCTGTAAACATACAGACATCATAGTTGCTATATATACCTATATCGCCGAAATATTGAAAAATGACATCGTGTCCCTTCTTCTTCCTTCTTTCTACATATATATATACACACACTCAAAAGGAAAATCATCGTATCATGTTCACCCTGCGATATACCTGTCACGAGGTTTAACAGAGAAATACAACATAAACAGGCCACGACGACGACGACGACACTGCTACGTATATACTATACGTTGTGTTTGCTACCGCATGCTCTTTCGACTTCTTTTGATCTCTCGACCGTAGACGCGCACGTGGAATCTCGCGATCAGATTAGATAAAAAGCAGGAGTAATTTGTGGCTCCGAGAGAGCCAGAGAGAAGAGAGAGAAAAAAAAATCTCACGGGCGCACGCGGGTAAACATACGGAAGACGCGAGATAAAAGGAATATCGCGGGATGCGCGACGACGTTATATTTATTATTGAGAGCGCGCAATATGCGCGCGTGCTCGTGAATGCGATGTTATCGCTCTCGTCGACAGAAGGAGAGAAGTATTATAAGTGTGGTGTGTATATGTGTGTGGCTTATTTTTTGAGAGCTCGCGTATTTTAAAGGACTGTTATATACATACGCCAATTGGAATCCGATGCTCGATCGATGCGTGAGTGTATTTCCGGAAGGTTTTATTTTTATTTTCAGATGGGGTGCGAGTGTATGTGTGTGCGCAGACTGCTGGAATACAAGGATTGACTGTGCTTTGCAGGCTTATTTATAATTGAGTAGTGATTAACCGATATTTTATAGTTAGTTGGTCGCAGTTATAGACGTATAGATTGGCAGGTTAATTAGAGAAGGTCTTTGGAATGTTAATAGAATCGACGTTGATACTGTTATTATTGATATTTAGAAGATGCTAAGTTATTAAGCTCTGGCCTCGTCAAACTAAGTATAATATCGACGTAATTTTGTGTGTCATTGACAAAATATTCCACCTAGATTTTAAACGATGTATCTTCATGAATATTCGTATAAGGATACCTGGGATATTCCTTGTATAAAAGAAAAATAAATATTTTCTTTCACATATTAATCATAAAAAGCCGGGGATAATTAGACGTTCTGAGAAGTGCAGATAGTGTATTATGGAAAGTATGTTTTATAAAAAACAAAGGTAATTGAAAAGGATATTATTGAAAAAAATGTAATCGCAAACTAATTAGTTTTTGTATACGCACATAGCAAATATTACTATTCACTTAAGGTTACAGTATCAAAACGGTCGATATTTCCTGTTTAGAATTTATTACAGCACATGAGAAGTCAATTGGAAAATACATTAAGCGACGTTGAGTATTTCAACGATGATTAAGTGAGAAATTAAACTGTCGTATTAAATTGCATTCTTTGCATAATTATAAGATCATTATTGAGCATAAAAGGCTTTCGATGTAGGCGAATTTTTTTATGGGTCTATCTATAAGGAAGGTATAATAAGCCGATATTAATGAAGAAAGTCTTATCAAGCTTCTTAAAACTAACATCGTTAGAATTTTAAAAGATACTTTTTATCTTATTTAGCCCTTAATCGATGCGATTGATACATAGTAATTTATCAATGAACGATGAAGACATTTTGTAATATCATATTTAAGTTCAGTATAATTTAAAAGAAAAAAAAATATGTAATTTATTGCTTTTTACAGAAAAAAAAACCATGATGTACGCACAGACTACATTTGCGTTCTAGAAATAAGTTTTATTTTAAATGTAAATGAAGCCTTTTTTTAGTACCCACATTTCTCTTTTACGTTTTAGATATATAAGATTAAACCGAAAATATTACCCTCAAGGAAAAAATAACTTTTTCCTCAAAAAGAAATATCTACCATTAAAACACTAATAACAGTTACATCTAAAATTAAATTACCACAGTTACACACACACATACATCGTGTACTTTCGCGAAGAAATCATCGCGTCATAATTACTCCTTCTTCCGCGATGCTCACACGCGGCCTCGCGGTTGTTATCTGTTATTAAATAGAATAGCGCAATGGTATAGAAAACGCGCTCGCATGCACAGCTGATTCATGCGAGTTCTCGTAGTTTTGGAACTTCGCATTAATCTTACAACAATCTACGCGCGAGCGTTACTGCGCGGTTCCGTCGTTTATTCCACAATTCTTGCACGCAATTATACCAGGTGGTATGTAATTCGCCAGTTAATTATGGAAATTTCACACCAGTAGTGCGTGCGTGGTTTAACCAATTTAAGACCACATTAGAGTAAACAAATAGCGCGCGACGTTTATGAAAAGCGTATATGTAACTTTCATGGTTGATGTTATACCCTGCATTTTCACTTGAAATATTGTATTACTGTTTCCAGAATTCAACTTGTAAATTAACTAATTTATAGAATTGATAATTTATATGTGTATTTACATGAGACATTCGGCATCTATATAATTTTAAATAAGTAAAACTTCTTTAAAATTTCTCGACCCCCTTATACTTCCCTTTTATACTTCCATATATAAAATGGATACCTTGTAATTTCATTACCTCAAACGTATATAGCACATGTTATATACGCATATATGATATCGTTATTTCGAACGCGACATCGTTATAACATACATTCTCGAAATTCTGAACGCACGTATATGTTATAAACACACACACAGACACACGCCACGAGTACGTTTCAAAAGCCTTCGTCGATAATTCGCACGTATGCGGCAACTAGTGCTCGTTCAATCGGCAAACCAGCAAAAGCCGTGCGCACTAACCCAAATGAAAACCTTAAAACCAGATCCTCGTAAACCCTTATCGAGTTCCATTCCTCTAACGACACGTGCAGTAGTAGTACTGCGTACATATATATACATACCCTTTCTTAATTAAAAAACAAAGTACTTTGCTTCGTTTGAATATATAGGGTGTGAATGAGTGAGATAGGAGGGTGTAGCGGGAAAAGGAACGATTCTCTCTCTTTCTCTCTCTAGCCTAATGAAAACACACGCGTGTAGGTCGTGGCGAATGCAAATCAGTCCAGCGAGGTGAAATTAGCACCAGCGTTTGTGTGTTTATGTATGGGCGAACCAACGACCACCTGTACAATGTGTATAATACCTAGGGTGAGACTGAAAAAAAACATCGATTTTTACACGTGTTTTTTTGCTCGTTAAAAGGAACCGAGAGTGGTAATATTGAGCAAAGTCAGATGAGAGTAGGATTGTCGGAGTTCGTAGAGAGATTACGCGTATGTGATTTCGTAGAGGTATAGATGTTCACGTTTTATATATATAGAGCAAATAGGGGATAACATTTTCGAAACTAGCTGTGAGAGCACTGTGAAAACGCGGGCGATCCGTTTGATAATCGTGCGGTAACACGTGAAAGGCGTACTCATAACAGTCGTTTTTTTTTTGAAAATTCTACGGTTACCAGGGTTTCGGTGGCGGAGAAATTCTGAAAGGTATACGTTTGTAGATCGACGAGAGCGTTTATTTGTTATGGAAAAATATGTCGATAAGAGTTTTTTACAAGGGAATTCAGGGAGATATACTTATATAAGATATAATAAAAGACATCGCGCGCTTTTGAACGCGTTTTCTTTTTACGACTCGATAGAAAAGATTCGATAAAATCTTCACCTTCGTGTCTTTACTGTAAGACTTTAAACGTTAAGGATCCTTTCGACCATTACGATGATTTGGAAAAAAATCCGTCGAGATTAAAGTATCACAGCCTGCGCAAGTCACTATGCATTATTCAAAAGTTTACAAAAAACCGCGCGAGCCTCGACGCGAATCAATTTGCCCTTGGCTCGATCGCTCCCCGATAAAACTCTCGTCCTGAGTCTCAGCTTAAACTGTTTAAAAGGTCTCGATTCCGCCCATATATATATATATATATATATATAGTTAGTGCTTCACGTATAAGCGATTTGCTAAAGTTTTCTCTTGGTAATCCACCGCGGCGAGGCAGTTTGGACGGTATATATAGATAGGGTTGAAAGAAAAAAAACAAAAGGGTAGAACGCGGGTGGATGTGTTTTTCATTGCTCGTCAAGGCAATAAAGACAGGCAAGGGGGCGAGATTTCGTTGGGAAAATGTTCTATGGAGAGGATGAAAAATGTGTTGTTGTATATATCGAAAGATTGTTGAAGAGAATATTATTGACGGCGTGGTTTTTTTTTTTTTTTTTTTTTGATCGGACTGTACGGGTGAATAACGAAAATTTAAACCAACTTTGGAGGATATATACGTCACTAAAGAACAGTTGAATTTGAGATTTTTCCTGAATCTTATCGTCTGGTCGAAATTTTTTGTCGGTCGTACGTAGTATCGAAAAAGAAAGAGTAGCCTCGAAGAGTCAGAATTTACCGAAATAACAGTTTCACGAAAGTCCACAGTATGTTCCAAGGTCACGACAAACTTTCGGATAGCATTGAAATCCCAAATCGCCTATAAATTATCCACCACAAAAAAAATAACTTATTTACGCACTCCTGTCGCAAAATTACGAAAAAGATGCGTCGAATAAATCAATTCTCTATCTTTCAAACCCCACGATCAATACACCGCATATACGTTCACTCGTCCACGTACACCTACGTATATACCTCTATGCGCGAACGGTCGAAACGCAATATCCTGCATGCATCACGACGACGGCTATATTCTCTCCTTCTCTCTCTCTCTCTAAGCATCTCTGTGTTTGATAGAACATGAAGGGTATAAACCTCCTCAGAGTCGGTCACTCTCTCTCAAGCTTGCAAGACAGCAGCCACACACGTCTTCTCTCCCTTCACGACACGCTCGCCCGAGTGAAAAAATAGCAGATAAGACGCGAGCTGTTCAAGCCTCTAGCACGCGTGTATATACTGGATAAAGATATAGCTGTGTTCTGTATAGTGAATAGAGAAGGGGGAAAAAGGAAAACTCTGGATATTGCGGACTATGCGGCCGCCGCGTGTAGTTTGAAAACACGAAAAGAGAGAGATTCGATGTATATATTGGATCGATGTTTACATTGGGAAAGAGCCGCTGGCTTTCTTCTCCGAATGAGATTCAATGGGAGCTTCTTAAAAGGTGTACATAGGAGGCGCGATTAGGAAGGGATTTCGTATATTGAAAGAAGATGGGTTTTCGGAAAATATAAGATGTTTGAGCTATGTAAATCGGAAAAAAATCAAGGTTTGATGTGGTCATTTTTTGTGTTCTATTGTTGTTGCTACCGATGCTCTTTGAAATTTGAATCCTCCGATGTTTCGTGACTTTAGTTGATCAATAAATTTACTTAAAAATTAGTGATAAAAGTTTATTTTATAAAAACAACGAAAATGAAATTAATTGAAACGTTGGCTGACAAAACTTACTTTTGAGTATAATATAAGGTTGTAACGAGATTCATTAATTTCAAAGTAAAAAATTCATTTTAATTGTAAATTCATTTTGAGATTTGCGAACGGATAATATATAATACAAATATTAATTTCATGTATTTTATTAAAAAAAAAATTTGCTTTAATATTATTCTGAATTTATTGACCCTACTGATACGTAAGACCAATATCAGAAGAATCTTTGATCTATACGACATATAAAAAATCCTTTCAAAAAGTTACGGCGAATAAAGGTTTGCTTTTGATTTTTTTACTCTTTAACACTAAAGTTTTAGAGTAATGTTTTGCTATAAATGTAAAATTTCAGGATAGCTCGATAGCAGATGATGAGCAATTAAATCATCACTATATGTTTTCCAAGTACACCTGCGCGTACAATTATTATTTACGAGCTATTCCATCAGGATATCAATCAATGTTATAGATATTAATGCAAAACTATTTTAACGCGAATTAATTGAGAGCATCGTTAACATTTTGTTCAAAATTTCGGGAATATTTCAGCAATTAATCAAGTGCTACATTTATTACTTCGTTCGAAACAATCAAGATTATAAGTTTATTAAAAAATGATTCAAAACCACGTATCCCGATAGAAATGCTAATCATTAAATTACCATTTTCCGCTGAGTTCTTAGTTAAGAACAATATTCTGCTTGTATACCAATTTAAAGTAAATTTCATGATTAGATTTCTGTGGCTCCGAGGCATAACGACATAAGTCTATTTTTTTGAAAATCGAGAAAACCTTGGATTTCATACCTTTAAATGGGTCTTTTTCATTTAACCTTTAGAGGACGGGATGGCCTCTATACGGGCCATGCCCATGATAGACACTTTACCTATTTTAGTTTTGAGATATGAGAATCAAAAATCCCAAATTCCCGTCCTCTAAAGGTTAAAACTGTCAGTAGTAGGTAAAATATTGCCCTAAAGCTACGATATACGGAAAACGTAACAACATAAGTCCTTTTTTCAAATTTAGTGCGCGGCATAACAACATAAGTCCAGCACTGATTTATGTTATCCAACCAAATTGAATATAAAAATTATTTTATATAAAATATATACAATAACTAGATAAAATTTATAATTTTACAAACGTTAAGTGCATAAACATGAAAAGTTAGTTCATAATACCAGTTATTTACGAATTAAAAAAAAATGCTTTTTAATTTATCGCGAATCCAAGTTGTATTCAAGTTGTATTATTTTTAACATAATTATTCGTTGATTAATTGTTAATATTGATCCAAATTCATAGTTAAATTAACGAAAACGATCGAAAAATAAACGAGACCATGACTATTAGATAAGTCCAAGTTCCCGGTATAACGACTATAACTTCATACTTTTTCGAGTTTTCAGGAAGGAGACAATGCATAACCCGGTCATACAACCGTGTAAATATTTGTCTTAAACGTGTTAATTGATTAGTACAGTATCGCGGTCTATTTCGTTTATTCCAATCTTACGAATAAGTTTGAACATTGAAAACCATTTTTCAGAGAAACTCTAAAAGTGGACTGATGTCTTTATGACAGGGAGCCACAGATATATATATATATATATACCTGTTACAATTGGGCAGTTTGAGGAGCTAGAGTTAGACATTCAGAGTTCGGACAAGTGACTAAAGAAATAAACCCCCTCTCTGTATAGACAGAACTCTAGCTCCTCCTCAAAGTGACCAATTCATATACGTATATATGAAAATTTCTCTTCAAACTGACCAATCCTACAGTATACACACACACATATATATATATCAAAGGACGCGGCAGCGTCCTGCTTGGCGAGTAGGAGCGAAGTGACGTCGAGCGAGCAGGGCGATGCCGCTT
>JAWWEQ010048844.1:0-13000 GCA_035583055.1 Torymus tubicola | reverse complement strand
CATGGAATGACTCAGTTCAAAACAAAATGAAAACAATAAGACAGTATCTGAAGACTTATCAATTTTTGAAAAAAAAAAAATAGAAAAATGTTCAGTAATGACTGAATGGCCTTTTTTAACGGATATTCAATATTTATTACAATATGCCGACAAATTGATGGGTAAATTGATACTTACGACATGGAATGACTCAGTTCAAAACAAAATGAAAACAATAAGACAGTATCTGAAGACTTATCAATTTTTGAAAAAAAAATAGAAAAAAAGGAATTAGAGAAAATTATAATTGACTGCAAAGAAGTGATCGAAATAAGAAAAGATGACCCTCCTAACACAACAATTGTTTTTCCACTATTACTGTTGTACTTTAGAGAAAATGAAGAAATGCTATCTAAAATCGTTGATGTAAATTTTAAGTAATTATAATAGTCTGATGTACTAATAATCAAAATAATAATTTGATTATATTTTTGCAAAATGATCTAAATGACAAAGCAGTAATGGAAACGTGCACGAGAAATAATTATCCTGTATTAATTATTAGGGGTGGGTAGAGTGTAGCCATAATTTATATAATTTGTTTTTAATTATTTTTAAGATGAATATAAATCAGTACTTCTTTCAAAGGTAAACACTTTACGACTCAGAAGGCACTTACATTGTAGTTCTTGAAGGGAAAGCCTTAATCTATTGTTCTAATTTCTTAGGCGGAATTTTAATAACATTCATAAGTTATTACATTTTTGGATATAAATATTCAGCAGGAATACAACAATCCCTGGAATTTATTCAAAGGTAACAATCCAAAACAAAACATTTTTCTACAGAAAATAAATTGTAAGTTTATATCTTAGAGTATACTACTGCAAATCAATCCATCAAAAGGAATAAAGACTGCTTCTGGAAAAAGACGCACGAAATCTTACAACAGTGTCGTATTTAATCTTGCTAAAGCATTGTCGGAATTTTCAGATTCTTTTAAAACAGATTAACAGTATTTTGATATTCTTCTATTTGATAGAAATATACCATTTTAAGTTTTAGTTAAGTTGAAAATTAATTATTTATTATTATATTTACGAATATATTTATCTTTCTGTAATATACAGCTAAGAAGACTAAAATTTAATTTTTTATTTCATAGATATCAGATACTTTATAAGTATAAAAGTATAATAATAAAAATTTTTAAGTATATTTAATAAATTTAAGCACTTGATAATTTAATCGATTTTTGATATCTGCAGAAAGTTAGACTTAGAATTTTCCATAGAACACTTTTAATAGTAGAAAAAAATAAATTATTTTGATACAGTAAGATAGTTTTTTAACTGATTATAATCATGATAGATAAGGCTCCTATTTCAGTTAAAAACATATTGCACCAAGATAATTATTCTTTTTCTACTGCTAAAAAGGTATCTATGCAAGATTCTAAATTTAATTTTCTGCAGGGATCAGAAATCTATTGAAAAATCAAGTAAAGAGCTTAAATTTTCAATAACAAGTAATGAATTCTAAGCCTAGAAAATCAAGTAAAATACTTGAATTTTCAATTATAAACAATAAATCTACGCCTACAAAAGTCAAGTATAATGCTTGAATTTTCAATAACAAGCAATGAGTTTTAACTAGAGGTGTGGTTGAATTTTTCAATTACGTTATTGGAAAAAAACTTCAATCACATTTTGTTGAACTTTCAATAAGAAATTTTAACAGTGTATAAATTAGTGTTTAACAAATCTAACTCCAATGCAAAAAAGCAACAAAATTCAAATTCTACTATAAGAAAAACTTAAATAAAATAACTATACCTTATTGTAACCGGGGGACAGACTCAAATTCTCAAAAAACTTACTATCTTTTATAGAAAAATTGCTATAAATATAATAAAAATTACCAGAAGGAAAAAAATATATCTATTTTTAAAAAGATTGGTCGATTTTTACTGAATTTTTTTTCGGATTTGTAATTTTTTGAGTTACAAAAATTTAATGCCTCAATAAGGAATGTTTGAGGAAGCTAAGTGTCAATAAAATGACAGCGATTATTTATTTTCAACTTCCAAAGTTTTGAGACATATTACTAAAATATTTCTAGAATATTTTTCTGCGATTTCTTGAAAAAAAAAAACTAATTTGTTCCTTTTATGTAGTAGAAATCTTCTGGTAAATTTTCCGTGAAATACTTCTTAAAATGTTTTTTTTTTTTAAATAATTCGTATTACAAGCGTAAAAGTTAATGTCATGTGTACGTGTTATTATAAATTTGAGATTTATAAATGACAGTATTTTCAGTGTTTTTATACTTTATTTTATTGTTTAAGGTGCTTTAACTGTTCTCCAGTATCTGCTGAGCCCGGGTCAAAGCTTATTCGAAAGATAATATATTTTAACAACTTTACGATTTTGTTGAAAAATTTGAATCCGTGCAAACCAACTTTTTACACAATCTTAAATTATATTGTCTATTTTCAATGTCAAGAATGTATGAACCCATTTCTCAACACTGTGACCTAGTTTTTAACCGCAAATTACAAACTTTTTCCCATGTAATGTATTACACAACAAATTTTTTATTTTAAATAAAATCATAAAAATTGCATAATAGTGTAAAATTTACATATTTTTAAATTCTCATTGCTCTCTAACTTTGAAATGTTTATGAATATCGCTCTAAAAATTAATTGGGTACTTTTGAAGGTATTGTCAGCATGTAAAATAAAATTTTGGATTATTTAAATTTTCTATATATATATATATATATATGTGGGCTATCTGGTCAGGTCAAAATTTAAACTCAAAATTGTTTTACTAGTTCCAAATTAGCCGCAGAACACATCTAAAATTTTAGTGCAAACATGCAATCTTTCAAGACTTAAAAATTTTCAAAAATTTTCATTATTTTGAAAATTCTTTAATTTTTACGGATTTCAACTTGAAAACTTAAAATTTCTTTATAAATTATTATACGAGAATAAGTTTCCTTCTGAGCTAAAACATCTGATAATATTGAAATAATTAATAATAAATGATCTTAACAGTCAGCATTTCATTAATTTTAAGTAATTTTTACGTATGGCTTTAAAAGTATTTTAATTGTAAAACTGAGAATACTTTTATAAAAGCAAGCCATTGTGCCTACCGCTAAAAATACATTTTTGAGAAGTTATAAATTAATCAAAATCAGCAAAATATGCAGAAATTTATCGGACTTCGTATTTTGAAATATATATTTTTTCTCAATTCACTAAACTTTTTTACATACTTTATATTGTATTATTAATAACTAAGAAAAACAGTCAATTATTACCAAATATTATTTTGGAATTATATTTATAATATTTAATCTATAATAAATAAGTATTTCCGAAATGATTTTATTTCTAAACAATTTGTTATTACGAAAAAATATTAAAGCACATCAAATTTGAAAGCTTATTATACGTTATCATATGACTATGGAAAATAATATGTAATGATAAAGAAGAAAAACATACTAAATAAATCCTGAATGTCTATTGATTGACTTTTATGCTTTTTATGGTTAAACATTTATTATTTACCTTTATCAGATTTTCACTGTAGAAATGAAATATCTACATCGAGTTCTATTAGCAAATCTTTTAATTAAATATTTTCACGAAATTTTATATTTATTAAAATAAAAGTAATCTATTTTGCAAAATAATATTGTAATTTTAATTATATGTTTGCATTTGATTTAATTATAAATGAATAAGACTATTATTAATATTTCAAAAAAGTCTTGTCTGAATCACAGTTAGACTAATACTGATATTCCTGGTTTGGTTTCTACTATATAGAGAGGACTGTATATACAAATACATTCAAAATGAATACAGATAAACCAGTCCCTCCTGCTTCTTTGAACAGTAACAAACCACCCTGGGGCACAAAGCTATGTAAGTAAATGGAGGGGTTGAACCTTTCTGAAGAGGAGGATCGTACTGGGCCGGAGCATGATTCTAAAGAAGATCCAAGTGAATAGGCTCCGCCCCTGTATCCGCCCCTAGCCCAAGAATTGAAATACTACATTTTTTTCTAACGCATGCGCATTAGTACTTGATATGTTTCATAAGAAATAATAAAGTCAATCAAGCAAACAGTTATTTTCGAAGAAAATTAAGTCTATGATTTTAAGATGTCAAATTCTATAAACTTGTAATAATTTATATAAAGAGATGTTTCTTTATTACAGATTATTCTATTAGATTCTTTACGTTTCTATATTAATTCGTTTCTTTTCAAAAGTATTACACACACACACACACACACACACACACACACACACACACACACACACACACACACACACACACACACACACACACAACGCTATAAAATATCAATTTCTAGTATATCTACTTGTAATTATTGCTTGAAATTCATATTACTTTTTAAAATTCTATTAAAAAATATACGTTTTTCAAAAATCAAAGTTTTGAAAGTATTTTGAGTATACGAACTGAGGTAAGTATACGTTTATTATTCCTTATTCACAAATACGAACTCTTGTTATTTTACATTGTATCACTTCAGCTAGTTGTAGCATCCCTTTAAAAACTTTAAAACCTTCTTTTAAAAATTTTTTTTATCACCTTTTTTAAATAAATACTTTCATTTACATTTCAGTTCATTTTACACTAAGAAATACCAGGTAATTAGTATCACGTATGTAAGGGCCGCGCTGTGATGCAGTATGCGAACCGCCATAAAAATGAAGGAGCCTGGTTGTGATCATGCTCTGTGGTGTGAATTGTTCAATTAACGATGAGCAACAAAAGAAACTAGTGCACAAAAAAGTATACAAAACAAGAAGTATAGTTTTAAATACCGAATACATACAGCGTAATCGTATAAAAATGTAACGATATAAGCAATAATCTTAGAAATATCCGTTAAGGCGATATAGTATTGGATGATTTTATATATTATGATTGCTGATAATTAAAGTGTTTGATTGTATTTCTTATTCAAATGTACAATGACGTTAATTAGCTGACATTTAAAATGAGAGATGGAGATGATGTTGCGTAAGTAAATGGAATTGAAAGATATGTAGAGTGTTAGGAATGTTCACAACACGGGAAGAATATGACCATCGACCCGTAAATACGCAATGATAAGCAATGCACAAATCCGAAGAATTGAGGTAACGTGGCCCAGTACGATTCCGCGGTAGCAACATGCGGAGCGTCAGTAAATATGGCATAACTGTTCCAGAGTCTCAGTACTAAAATTAAGAATATCCAGTGGTATAACATTATCCCTGCCAGTTCAAGTAATGACGGTGAAATGAAAAAATGTTAACAAATAGATTTGCTCACTAAGAAAAAAATTATATTAAATTAGAGTAACGCCCGATTAACTTAATAAGATTGTGAAATTATTTAGTATTTAGTTAAATCAAAATATTTTTGCATTGAACCAATTATATATTTTACTAGAATCAAATAAAACTTCTCGTTAGTGGGGTGTAAAATTGAATTTTTTGCACCGAGTATATAGTATATAGTAGTAGAGTATAGTATATGGTTACGAAGTCGTAAAAATTTTGCCAGTGTGGCGAACAATATTTTTCTTCACAGAACTTGTAAAACATGTAATTGAATCGTTTGCGAGTGTAATATTAAATTTTACACAACGCAACGATGCGCATCAATGTACTTTGCGCATACTATGAAGAAATAAAAATACGGTACATTTAATCGGTTAAAATCAAGACAAATTTTTAACCATTTTCGTACGCTATCTTTGATTGCTTGTAACTTCCTGAAAAATCAAAATTTTTTTACGAATCAGTAGTTCCGGCAATTGCCATACATGTGACAAACATGGTAAAAATTTGGAAATGATCGGTTGAATACTTTATGAGAAATCCAATAAAGTGGTTTTGAGAAAAACGTGGTTAAAATTTAAAGGCGTGACCCGCAAACCGTGGAGTGCACCAAACTAAAATTGACACATACAAATTTACAGTGATCAGATCGTTTTGAAATTTTCACACATCATTTTTGATATTTTTTCCTTTCGAAATCTATCAAAAAAAACATTGATTTTTTGAAAGTGATAAAGTGGTATGAACCCTTAAGCGGTCTCAAAAATAAATAAACTACGCAGAAGTATATTATTTGAAAAGACCATATTTCCAGATGGAATCTTTGGATGACCTATATCTTGGATAATCTTGTAGAAGATAGTTATATTTATAGGATTTATACATTTTTATACTATAATAATATCTTAAATCATTTTTTCAGATATTTTTGGTCCCAAGGGTCATTAGGTATGAGACTGCCTTAGCATGAAAAAATCTTATTTGTTCAAGAAATGAAGTGGTTGATGATGCAGCGAGATTTTAATAAAATATCTTTTTAGCTAAATGAAACCGTAATTAATTTAAAAACAGGCAGTTTTACTGATTTTAGAATATCAGTCTAGAATTAAATCTCAATAGCAAAGTATAGAGAGAGAAAAAGAGAGGAAGAAGAATTTCTTTCTCCATGAAAATCCCAATTTGAGAAAAATATTGGGATATGAGTGTACACTGAGAAAAGTAACATCCTTTTTGTTCATGAGTTAAGCAGATACTATCAATTTTTTAAAGGGCCTAGTCATATAGGTGATACTGTAAACTCCTTTTCAACGTATTGCATCAAAGTCTACATCTCCCTATGAGGCATTACACATTATTTTGGAGAAAAAATTCTATCTCAGAACGCTTTATTTAAAAAAATTTTCTGATCGACTTTAACGTAAAATTCGAATTTTGAGAAGCGTTTCAAAATTTGAAAAACTAATTTCATGAAAATGTGAACAATAGAAATAATGAAGGGGCATATGTAGGGGTAGGTGAGGCATGCTGAACTTAGCGGGTTAGTTGGACACCCAAAGTTTTAAATCTAGGGTAAATAAAAAAATTATAAATCCTAATGGAAATATCATATAAATGTATTCTGTTTTTCCCTTTTTAACCATCCCAGACAGCAGAAACAGTTCGAAAAGAGCTCTTTTTGAACTCATGATTTTGAGCATAAATTCTTTAAAGTAATTCAAATGAGTCCCAAAAGAATTCATACAGTATGTTATACGACTTCCCACTATGACCGCTATTTTTGTCATAAAGAGTTCTGTAAGTATACTTAAAGAGTATTGAATGCAATCCATTACGAAAAAGTTATTACAAAAGTTGAAAAGGAATTCATAAAGAAATTGTAAAGAGCTTTTATAAATACGTAATGGCATCTAGTTTAATTGACTTTTTTTACATTTAATGAACTCTAAATAAAATCGCATTGACTTCAAATGTCATTTGATTTAAGAACATTGAAAAGCCTAGATATCAAAGTTAAAAAGAAGTCATAAAGAGTTCTGTAAAATTTGGTAATCTTTGCATTTCTTTGCTATGGTTTCTGAAAAGAAATAAAATACTTTAGATTTCCATCAGCAGCCTGTTTTATTTATTCAGAAATAAAATTTTATAAAAAAAAGAAAGAGATATTGATAATTTTGTTGATTTTGGTATTTATAATTTATACCTTTTACAATAGTACAAACTTTGTCACTTTGAAATTTTCCATTTGCCGTTGCCCTGACCAAGAATACATAGTCCTTAATTCATACGACATGATAGTGCGTAACGCATTTCGTATACACTGTCCTTCACTTGCTCCTCCAATTTTTTTCAACATATCAATCTGCAATAAAAACATTTTCATATTAATTATTATTACTGAAATTTTTCCAACTATGAAAGATTAGGTCATATAAAAGTGTTTTATCAGAAAATATCCCGTAATAATAGTTGATAGTTTTTTTTACTGAATTGAAAGGAATATTTTTATGACTAAGAAAAATTTCGAAAACTCATAGACATAGTCGAAGCACAAGAACGAAGCGGCGATAGCCTCGATTCAGCAATATATACGAGACGCGAAAAAGCCACGGCGTCTCGTTCGGACACGTAAAAACTAATACAGGGAAGTTTGGAGACTCAGCAGCAATAGCCCCACCGGTGGGTGATGGAAAGAAGAGGAGGCTGAGGTGATTTTGACTATAAAAGCTGAAGCACACCACGGGGAGAAGAATTAGCTGAAGAAAGACAACGAGGCTAGGACGCTGCCCGAGAGGAGATAACCAAAGAGAGACAACGAAGCCCAGCCGAGTTACCAAGTCCGCTGTCATCGCGAAACTTCCGCGCCGTGTTTTGGAGCATCTTTCTCTTGCATCAAACTCGCTTCACAACATCCGCACATCACTTTTTTAAGAGAGTAATTTGCACGTATTTCAACTTATTTAAAAAACAATAATAATTTTTGAAAATGTATGAATTAGCTTACGAATTGCTTCCTTGCATCCATAGATAAATCTAGTAATTTATCAAATTGCTTTAACTGCAAAATAGTATTTAGTGGAAATTCTGGTAGTAATGAATATTCTGCTTTATCGTCATTTACATTTCCACGAGACTGTAGACTTAATTTATTAATCTTCTTTAGTAGCTGATTATGACAAATCTTATATTTACTTTCCGTCAGCATATTTGCAATAAAAATAACACAAACATAAGATTTGTATAATTATTGATATAAATGAAACCCAAACATTCTATGTCTACATTTATGTAATAAAAATTGAATAATAAATACCTGACATATCATTTTTGTAACAATTACACAAGCAAAATTTTTTATTCAAATTATTATCATTTACCACTCGCAGTGGTACTGAAACTGAAAAAAATTGCTTATATATGGACATAAATATTTATTTGTCATTTTAACAATATATATCGCCTCTGCTATTTGCACGTCACTTTTATGTGTATAAAGTATATACATATTTAACGGAATATAATTTCTCTAGTCAGATGTCAACACAAAACAAACATCACAGCAACGTGTTTTAAAATTTATTCTCTGAATCAATGTACTTTACATTTGGCGTACGTTTAGCAAGAGCCTATGTATACCTATATATAAAGAATTTTATTTGAAGTGGATATACCTCTAATATTTTCTATAATCCTAGGTTCTACCGGTACATTACTTTTATTCATATTTGTCTGTGCAACTGGCATTATGGGATTAGTAGATTCTTTAGAACCTTCATCAGTTTCTTGATTTTCAGTAAATGATGGTAAATTTGTTTCACCATAATTTGCTACAATATTAAGTTATATATAATGTCATTTTTAATATTTGAAAAATGTAATAAAAGATTAAATAATAAATAATACAAAATTTATTTTGAGGTTGCAGAAATCAAAATACATATGTTTTAAAAAATGTCTGTATAGATGTATGTTGTGCGTGCGTGCGTGCGCGTGTGTACACTGATATCTCATAATCTACTCTACCAATTTTAACCAGACAGGGCTTCTTTCTTTGTTTTTCTTTCTGAATTCGAAAAGAAACTAATTTTTTATTTTTGAAAAATTTATTTTAGAATTTTTTTAATGACTGAATTTAAGTATTTAAATCAGAATAATGCCAGTCGATAGATAATAAAAATACCAACATTTTCTAAAAACAAGTTTTCTAGCTATTCCCGTTCTTTTGTTTTTAACAAAACTATGTTAGGATTTAAAGATATTATTTTTTTGCTGTTTCGGGAAATGAACGGGATGATATGAGGGCGTTCCACAGTATTTAGGTTGTTGCCAATTTTTAAGATTAAAATTAGATAAAATAAAATATGAAAAAGTGAAATGGAATAATAATTTTTAATTCTAAAGGATATACCTGTTTCGATGCTGTCGATCGCAGAATTTAATAGGACTTTTGCGGACGAACAATTATTTGCACTCAGCGTAGATATATTATTCCTTTTATCAATAAGGATATTAGACTTTGTATTTGTAGTTTTAATGATATTTCTATCGTCATCTTGTTTTTTTTTTGGAGTTTCGATGTCCTTGGTGATGATTTCTTGTTCAGCGTCAGAAACATTATCTGAAAAAAAATATATATATATATATGCATATATTTATCTTAAATGATACCTTTGAGGCTTCTATTCAGAACCATGCCGATACTTTGAGCATTTTTCGGCACTTTGAGGAGCATCCCCAAACTCTGGCGAAAGAAACTGAACATCCTCAAAGTTCCGGGTATCGGCAATGTGTGTGTGTGTATATATATATTGTGACGGAAACGTCAAGTGGGTATAGACGTGTGAGAATATGAGAGTGTGTGGAAAGGAAAATCCTGCAATTGTAACAGCGAATGGCACGATAGTGCCAGGTATCGTAAGAGAGGGGCACGAGGAGCGTCGTATCTAATTGCGACCTGGTTGAAGAAGGACATGAAGGACGCTCCAGTAGCCGCTCCCCGCATCAACCACGGTCTCGAAAAGAGAGCAAGAGCCCGTACTCTGGAGCTTGAATCTATTGTTGCAGCGAGCCAGTGCGAGCGCTTAAGTTCCAGTGGGGGAGTGAGACGATCCGGATCAGGATGAAATTGAGAAGCGGGCACACTTTGCTGGATAGTTTTGACATTCCTTTTTGTTTATAAAAATCTGTTTTTTTTTTATTGTTTATGGATGTATTTTCTTTAGGCGTAACGTCTTGCACGGGTCTCCTCTATATGTGTATATATGCGCGCACGTGCGTATGTATTTATTTAATTAATTATTTTTACAAATCTGATATATCGTCATGGAATGAATCTCCAGTTTTGTCAGACTTTTCACTTTGAAGAACGTGAAATGAATTTTCGTTATTTTCAGATTTTGCATTTTCCAGACCAGAGCCTTTATATTCGGTTTTGATATTGCACTTTACTTTTGAAATAAAACCAGTTGGAGGACTTTCGTCTAAATACGATTTTTTTTTTATCACAATCACCTGTAGAATATATTCAGTCATAAATTTGTATTAATTACAGAATCTTGAATTTCATTTCGAAATTTACATAAAAATTAATGTATAATTAGTTTAAAATTAATGTACATTTCGATTAAATTTTTGATACGCTATTATATTATTTTAACGCACTAAACTATAATGTATAGGTTCTTATAATAAAAACTGTACAAAATGTCGTTACGTTTAAAGTACATAAATGTAATATTAGTGCATTGCAATGAATCCACTTGTAACTGAACAAAGTATGCACATTTACATGAACTAATGTAAGGCGTTTCATGTTCAACTGCCCCAGCGCGTAGCAAGTAGTGCTATATCCAGCTCATGTTTACAATACAAAAAAGAACCTAAAAAATGTTATGAGAAGCATTTCCAACGTATTTTTTCCTCAGCTTTTCAATAGTGTAAACAGTTTTCCGGCAATTTTACGTTTTCACCTTCAAAAAGTACAAAACGTGTTATACCTTGAAAAGTGTATTTTTAATATTTTTTTTACCCTCTAGATCGAAAACTGAGCATTTTTTACGTAGGAAAGAATATTTTTCAAAGAATGCCCGAGACGTTTCCTGCGAGAAATAGAAGGCGAAAGAGTAGACGCAGCACTATTTCTGCGCGAAATAAGGCAAGCGGACTAGTACCGCCTCTGCACCTTACTCGCGTGCCGTCCTGCGGCAGGGGCCGTTGACATGAAACGCCTCATGTACGAATTACCTGAAATACTTTCTGTATCGGCTTCAGTATTCTCAGAGCTTTCATAATTCTCTGGTTTTTTGCGCTTTCGTTTACCTACATCACTGTTAAAAACTTTCTGAACGATTGCTTCCGTATCTTCACCGGTATCGATATTCTCAGATGCTGCTTCCAATTTCTTAGCTGTAATTATAACAGAAGTTTTGAATTATAAATGGCAACGTAAAAGTAAATGAAACTGATAAAAAAATCTGAATTTAAATGTTAAAATTAATTCTTACTGAATGGTTCAATAACTTTTTTGAAATCATATACGATCCTATCTTTTCGTATTATCATCGAGTCAATATTTTTCATTTTAAAAGATTTTGGAGGATAGTATACTTTTTTTTAAATTTATCTACCCACTTAATTGGAATCGTCATTACGAATTCCTCAAACAAAGCTACACTAAACTTTCGTTCATCCATCTGAAAATAAGGAAGATGACTATTAATATTTACACTCGACTCCACATATGTTAATGAACTCTCTCTCTCACGAAATTTATGGAAAAAAACTAAAAAATCAGGAAATAATGTCCTGTATACCACACCATCCTTCCAAAAAGCTTTATAACACGCCGTGCGTAAAGTGCCACTTTTTTGCACACTTGCCAAAACGAGCATGCTGAAAAATGGCACTTAACGGACGAATTATCATGAAATAATGTTAGATACTTGTGAGAAATATGATTTGTGAGTTTGTAGCCCGAGCGAAGCGAAGTTTAATATGCACATTTTTAATAGTCTTAGAAAGTTTAAAATAAAGGTTGAGAAAATAAACATATGTCAAAATTTGTTTTTAACCTGTTCATTGCGAAACGCTCTCCTTACTGTTCACATGTTATGCTAGTTTCCCAACTATGGCAAGAAAACTCTAAGTCTATTCATTTTTTATAAATAAATGTACGTGCTCTCAACATTTCCAGAAAGTTAATTGATAAAAGTGTTGGAGCAGATGAATATCTTTCGAGACTTGTTTAAGTAATGGCTGCTTACTTCAGTCTTACTTTTTTCTTTTTATTTATTTTCCTTTGTTAAAAAAATGTCAGTACCATAAAATTCATTATAAGGAGTCGTAATGTGTCTATGTTTATGTGTGTTATTAATGTTAAGGGGTCTAACACCTATTCCATTTTCTTCAAAAAATGACCTGAAAAAACAATTTAAAATATTAATATATAAAAATTACATATAAATATTATAAGTACAACTAATTATTGTTAAAAAAATGAAGACCAGATCTCTAAGTCCATTTTAATAAGAGCTATGATTTTTTCAAAAAATAAAATTTGGCGTAGTCTTTCTCAGGCACCACTTGATGGATTTTGATGAGGTGAAGCTTAAAATACTTGTTTTACATTCAACTCTGCGTCAAA
>JAWWEQ010048842.1:0-14928 GCA_035583055.1 Torymus tubicola | reverse complement strand
AGAGAGAGAGAGAGAGAGAGAGAGAGAGAGAGAGAGAGAGAGAGAGAGAGACAAGGTTCGCGATGTATTGACTTATACGTCGTCAAGTAAAGATAAAAATATTAACCTTAATAAAGTGGGATTTTTTGCATTTGTATAGCTATATTTGATGTACGAATTGATATATAGTATAGTTTGTTGAAAGTTCAGAAAAGAAGATCAACTATTATTAAATACGGTTCCCAGTATTTCTCTAGTACGTTAAAAATAACAAACGTAAAAGATGGTCGATTGCATCTCGAAACATCAGATATATATCCTGCAGAGTACACGACTTTTTCCATCACGGCGCAGAGGAAAAGAGAGAGAAACCTAGGCTATTTATTTCCTCCTCACCGTTCGAGCTTCAATATTTCAGCCTCGTTTCTCCCTCTCTCTCTCTTGCGTTCTCGCGGCGAACGACATTTTTATATCGGATCGAGTTGAATATTTGATCGACGTTCGTGTACAACCTTGACCCAATTGCTGTTTCTCCCTCTCTCTCTTTCCCTGGTTATATACACATTCGCCGATTTCTTACGACAAATAGTAGAAATATATATACGTGTAGAGAAGAGGAGAAGGAGAAAAGAGGGAGGGAGAAAAAAAACGTATACACTACACTGGGAAATGTTCATCTACCCGCACGTGCGCAAAAAAAGCCGACCAGGGCTCTGTTATTTTTGTATATCGATTAGCACGAGCATATTGCCCGTTTGAATAAATAATGCCATGCGCGCTTTCTATCTCTCTCTCTCTCTCTCTCTCGCGCGCGCGCTCGACAAACATTGACCGTTGAAATTGAATTTCGACGGAATTGCAAGAGTGAGCGAGAGAGAGAGAGAGAGAGTTCGAAGTAAATTTGCGCAAAATATTCATGATTCGGCGCACAAGCGCGACGAACGTTGTAAATGGAAGAGCGAATCGATTTTTCGGCGACCGGCTATAATGTGTCGAAAGTGTTTTGATTTTCGTCGCTCAACTTGTTGAGCTATATAGGTAGAGAGAAAAAGAGAGAAACGTGTGTGATCGTGTATGTGACACGACGATATATATTTTTCGCGATTTTGTCATCGACGTAGAACATTTGGTTTTGGAATTGAAGGTCGATTAATGAAATAGGTTTTTAATGAACCACACCGATTGTTGGTTTATCGCAGACAGTATATATATATATATATAACTAGCGACGGTGGCAGTCGTTAACCTCTTTCGAAAGTTTTAATCGAAATCTTTATCAGCTTACGCCGAGTATACACATATATACTTGCTGTATTCGCACGTGCAAATAATCATCAACTTGTTGATTTTAATAAATATTTACCCCACGTTCTGATCAAACATTTATAGCAGACATGTATACGTTCGAACCTTACACTTACACATTTCTCTGAAATTTTCATCAATCAAATGAAAAATCGTTACATATCTATACGTATCACCATCATTGCTAAAAATTTGCACATACCCACGCCAGGACTATCCAAACCAGAAAGTCGTCCTACCATCAGCCGCAGCCCAGCCAACTTTCACCCTTCCTCCCTCCCTATCAGAAGGTACCAGAGTAACGTTCGTCGGTGACACATACATAGTCGTGTATACCTCAGAAAACTTATACGCTCACACACAACCCTGACACGAGTTCCCTACAGTACTACTATACATATACCCACCCGGAAAACTCTCATGTACATGTGTGTATGGTATCACGAGCGTTACGCAACATATATATATATATATATATATACATATACACAACTTGACTTGACCATACGCGCCGCACACCACCAGCCTCTCTCCGCATCGTGCGGCGCGCGCGTACACGTTTGCTTCGTTAGTTATTTGATCGACGTGTAATTACGCGCGAACGACTGGCAGAGAAACTTGGTTGTTTCGCAAAACGGCGATAATGACCCCCCCAGCCACACGCGCGCGCGGACGGTAAAGTTCCTATATATACTACTCTCTATACGACGCCCGATGTATGGTGTATGTATGTATGTATGTGCAAAAGCATGCGAGAGAGTTATGTATATATATATATATACATATGTATATGTACTGCGGCCGCGTGTGTAATTGTGAACGATACAATTAGCGCGGATCTTGCGCGAGCGAATTTGCTTGCGTTCTCTCGTTTTTTTTGCGTATATATATATATACGTGTACGAGAGAGATCGTTTTGCCGCGTCCTTTGCCGCGTTCACGGGCCATTTCATTTCCGCGTGCACACGCGCCCGTGATGTGTTCGCTTTGATGCTTTTGAAGGTTATATATGTATATACATATATATATGTGTGTGCGGTGTGCAGTGCGTATGCGGAAGGAGCAGTATAACACGGCATATGGCTTTTGACGCTTTTGACACGCGGGCTTTGACAAAAACTCTTTCTCTCTCTCTCACACCGGGGTGTTATTATTTTTTCGTGTAATGGGCAGTTGGCGGGGGAGAGGAGGACTTTCTTCTTTTTAGAGGAGTGTAAGTCCGGTGTTATAATTTTGAAAATTAAAAGTGGAGATGTCGTTATATATAAAGAAAACAGTGCAAATGGTAGGATAGTATACTACTCAATCTGTTGTAGCATTGAGGAGTATGATTACGGTAACTTGTTTAGAAAGATTTGTACGGATCTGCATGTATTGTAGGAAACTAGTGGAAGCTTGCTGAAAACTGCTTTTCAGCCAAAACGTTATACTTGTTCGTAACTGTTGGTAATTGAATTTTCAAGTCGCCTTGGCAAGCTCAATTATTGTTCGTTGTTGAGAGAACTAAGGCAAATAAATGTGGTTCTTACGATAATAATTTGAAATAAAGAAGAACAAGTTACGAAAAATATATAACAACGTCGGTACCGTTACCTGAAAAATATATACTAACCTCTCGACGCAGAGTCTACCTATATCCTAAAACTTTCAACTTGTACTTTTCAAGCCTCTCTCAACACGCGCAGAGAGACATACCCAGCGAGCACTTTCGCTAAACCAGAAAACGCGACAACCTCGCTTCCTAACCTCACTCCCTCTCCTCGCTCCACAAATCCCGTTAACTCGCAAACAACCGTACTTCGTGAGCATTACCCCCCAGCTCTCTCTACTCATGAAAAATCTCTCTCTCTCTCAACTTCGACGGAGAATTAGCAACTCTCTCTCTCTCTCTACGCACACACGTGCACGCGCCTCCTCCCGGGTTTACCACAATTAAGTGACGCTCGCGTCTCTTCGCTAATTGCGCTCTCTCTCGTGCGCGCGCGCGCCTAATAATTCGTAGCGCGTGCCTGGCGCAGAGGGAGTGAGAGAGTTGCTGCTGCGCGCGTGGCGTCGCGTGAGCGTTCTCTTTATTGCCGTCTGTCTGACGATACACGTGCGCGAGACGGTAACTACTTACGCGAGAGAGAGAGAGGACGAAGTGCAGGAGGAAGGGATGAAGGTATGCGCGCAAGTGGTTGTGAAGAATGGCGACGGGGAATTGTAGGATGGGGAGAAAAGAGCGAGGGCTTTGTTGTTTCGCGTTGGAGGGTTATTTGCTTTCGTTGAAGCTCGCGAGATGGTTTTTTTTTAATGTCATGTGTCTGCATTTTCTTCTTAAGTATGCCTGCTTGTAAAGTTAGCGTTTGCGATTATTATTTGTAAATGGAAATTTCGTCTGACGAGTAATGAATTTCGAG
Source organism: Torymus tubicola (assembly GCA_035583055.1). Classification (NCBI taxonomy): domain Eukaryota; kingdom Metazoa; phylum Arthropoda; class Insecta; order Hymenoptera; family Torymidae; genus Torymus; species Torymus tubicola. The sequence goes on along the minus strand of JAWWEQ010048842.1, from coordinate 11,245 downwards.
AAATTTTTGGATTGTTGAAATAAAAATTCGAGGAAATTTGATTTTGAAGGGAAATCCTTTTTCGCTGCGGCAACATGCTTTTGCTCTCGAATAGCCCTAATTCTTCCGCATTATCGAACGAGTCGGAAAATATTGTTTGAACTAACAACTTTTCCTTCCTCAGATTTTCCTACGAGATTTTCGAAAATCCCCGAAAATTCCGGCAACGTGCGCGCGAAAAAATATAGCTCGGTAAACTCTCAGCTGTAAAAGTGTTCGATAACGGTATTCCAAATTATAGCCAGCTATCCAAAGCTTATTTTCAAACCTCCATTTCTCGAGAAAGAAAAAAACTCTTCTTCACCCGCGTCTAAAAGAGAAAGAAGTTTCGGTGCTACAAAGTACACGTACACACACTCGCTACGCAATCATCGTTACCGCCATCGGAGGTCATTCGGGCGGTCAGCGTCTCTCTCTCTCTGATAAACCCTCGGAAAAACGCATCTCACCCCAAGAATCCTCCTCCACCTCCTCCTTGAAAGTCCTCTCGAGATATAGTCTACCAAGAGGGAGAGCTCGATATCTCGGCTCAGCGAGCCGTGCTATCGACTCCTCCTTCTCCTCCTACTACTCGCGTAATTACCCCATCCGTCTACCCGTCACACACTGGACCACCACCACCTCCTTCGCATTTGTAACCTTCTCCTCTCTTCCCTCTCTCTCTCTCTCTCTCTCTCGCTCTCTTACCCATAACAAACGAAGAATCCCACAACACAGAGACGTGAAATTTCCCTTTCCGTCTGGAAATCTAGGTCGTCGTTCCGACGCAATAAAATCCACGTACAATACGCGCGCGCAGGGATAGGAGACTCAGAGAGAGAGAGAGAGAGAGAGAGAGAGAGAGAGAATCCGGCGAACACGATGATAAATAGAGCGCGGAGAGGGTGAGAGAGAGAGAGAGAGTCGAGCAACGCGCATACCAGAGCAACACTGTAGCCACCGCCGGCACCTCGGCGCATACCGCACCTCCTCCTCGCTGCTCTGCTGCAGCAGCGGGAGCAGCAGCGACGTGCCTCGCGGTGCGGCGTCCTCGTCGTCGCGGGAATATCTAGACATCGGAATCTCCGCCAGGCGCGCGCGCGATCCCCGCGTATACTCCCGAGAACGTGTTATTGCAGCCGCGGGCCGGGCGAGCTGCGCTGTTCTTTCGACGGTGAGCACCCGAAGGTAGGGGAGAGGGGGACATTAATATTTTACATGCCATTGGTACGAGAGAGTTGGGGGCGTTGGGTTGGTGAGGTTACCAGACGGAGGTTGGGAGTGTTCTTAAGAGAAGGAGGAGGATGGAGGCAATGGGGGTTTCGAGATTGTGGATGATGAATGTTGCGTGTTTGGGAAGATGAATAATAAAGTGAAAATTTAGTTAATGTAAGCGATAGGTTATGTGATAAACGCCGTTGTTGTTATACGATAGTAGCGAGTAAAATTTTAATACGTCAGTTGATACTGTCCGTTTTTGTTTCGTTTACCTTATCGAAAGATATTTTGAAAATTGAACTATTGAAGCCTGCCAATGTAGAATCTTTAGGTTGACTTTTTTTTAATAAGAAGAGAAAGTCGATTTTATCGAGAGAAAATACTGGTATCTAAAAGAGGAGCATGCCTCGACTATGGATGTTACTTTAAAATAAATTTATTCCAATGGCTTTTATTTAAGCTTAAAATACAACGGAAAGCATTTCAAAATTAATTGATTGTCCGATACTCTTACGACAGCAAAAATTTTTAATATTGAACGAGAAATGTTATGGCTCGCCGAAAGAACAGTCGATTCGCAGAAATATTTACTACCACGAACTGCTTTTAACCGGAAAAATTTTCTGTATACTCACGAATCCGTGTTTACTTAGCGTCGGTCGTGTTTCATTAGATGACAATATATCGACAACAGCGTCAAGTTTATATTCAGACTTCGTCTATATACTTGCATTCGGAGCGCTCCTACGCTTCTTGATATCGCGTATACGCACGTCTTACCAACATAAACAATTATTCATTTTTCCATTTTCCTACCTACGTCCTGCCGCACCGGAAAGCAAATATTCTACATTATACCAGGGCGTCGCAAGTACGCGACTATTGTCGAGTAAATAACGAGTTATACGCGCGGGGTACGGCAGAGTGGGGAAGTTTGTGGGAGCTCTCCGATTCTCTCTCTCTCTCTCTCTCATCAAATTGCAAAATGTTATTACATGCGATCGCGCGTCTCCGAACGTGTTTGCATTGGAAAAGCTGGAGTACCGTCGAAGAGAAAAAGAGAGGGAAGAAGGTTATCCACCCATGAAGAGTTAAAAACTTTTCAAACGCATCGTTGCAACAGTGTTGCGCACACACTTTGCGCGTAGTATATACCTAAAGAACTTTTTCTCTATCTCACTCACGCGTTTTATTATTATTTTTCCCCCCTTTTACTTTATTTTCAAATCACGCGCGAAGCTTTCAATTATGTTGATTTTCATTTTATTTCCCGAGCCTTCGCTTTCTGTACGTACATGTATACGTGCACACATACACGTGTGAGCAACAAGTTCGCGGGACGCACAAAAGAGAGAGGGAGAGAGAAAAGGCGCAAAAAAGAGCGACGAGGTGACGCGGCGTCGTCGTCGGCAGACGGCTTTTGTGCGTGCGCACAGTGTGTGTATATATACGAAGAGGGGAGTTACGCGCTAGTGATGGACATGACGCGTCGGAGGACCGAATTCTCTCTAGCGCACTCAGCTTGATAAGAACCCCGGGAACGTCTGGTGACCTTAAATTAAAAAAGAAAAGAGAGTGGTACGTTTAGCTGTGTGTGTAGGTAGGCTTGGGAGAGAGAGAGAGATTAAAATGCGATCGGTTGGACAGCAGCGGTGATCGGGGCGCCCCGATGCTTTTTAGGCTGGAAAACGAAGTCGCAGAGGGACTGAGTGAGAATGAGAGAGAGAGAGAGAAGGGGGAGAGAATTACCGAAGGCTTTTGTCGCGCCGCCAGGCGAGAGCTTCGAAGGAATGGTTTCGGGGGATTTCCTTTTTCCGTTTTTTTTCTTCTTCTTCTTGTTGTAGGTTAGAGGAAATCTATATAAGGGATTGGATAAGGGAAGAGAAAGGAAATCGAAGGGGGTGAAAGAAGTTTTATGTGGGACGATTTTATTAGAAATATATCCATCGACGTTTGTTCATTGTATACGCGCTAAGAGGTGCGATATATTTTTTGTTATTTAGAAATATACAAATGATAGTGAGGAATCTTTTGAGATTTTCTATAAATTGTGGATTTATAAATGTTTGAAATAACGATATCATCTCAATATTTTACTTCCACCTGTCCTGATATACTATGTAGATAGTAGCATGGGATTAACCGACCAATACTGTAACGAAGGATCTGAATATAATCGTTCCACTGACGTGTCTGAAAAAGAAAACCAAACGTCGACGACATTCTAGCATTCGCGTAAATCTTTAAGAATCACGAGTAAAATCAATTAAAGGCAATGCATACTTTATAACCACGCTCCAATAATAGCTGCTACCAAAGCAGAGTTTCGTCATAAATATTCGATATAATCGCGTTACAGTCGAACAGAGAGAGAGCGACGCTTCGAGTCCATTAAATCTTTAACGAATTGCCATCCCGCGTTCATTTAAATCCCTCGCTTCCATTATGCATCCTCGCTCTAATGAAAATAAGGGCCCGAGCGTATAATATAACGAAATTAAAACGGCACTGAGACTCCTATACTACTACTATACTATTGCCTGTTCTAGTCCCACGAGACGTAACGAGAGTTTTGGGCTGTCCGAAAACAAGTTGGCCTGGTATTACCTATTTACGAGGACACAAAACGCACAGGGGATAAGGGAGAGGCGTATCCCGAAATGTCATTTAGTGCCAAATCCCGAGTAGAGCGCGCGAGGGCGGTGGACGATTCGTTTTGCACGGTCGATCGAGTATAGCAGAGTGAGAGGGAGAGAGAGGAAAAAAAAAGCCAAAGTAAAATGTTTCTCTACACGTTCTGTAGAGACGGATATATGCCCATCCGTGCTGTCGGACGTAATAAAGGACTCCGGAACCCGATAAATCATTTTTTTTTCTTCGCCCGATTTCTTCTTCTAGTAAGAGAGAACCGTGGAGAAAGTGAAATTGTATTCAGTTTAGGGAAACATCTTCGTTTCTACTTTGCTTTAGAGATAAAGAAAAAAAAAAAGAAAGTTTGTTGTATATCGATGAAATTGTTTTTTTTTTCTTCTTTGTTTGGCATACAGCAGCGATTTCTCTCTCTCTCTTTCTCTCTTTTACCCTCTGTTACGCTAAAAGTGATAAATGACGGTATACGCGTGGGTGTGAAGTACGAAAACGTGATTTTTGTTTTCGGGAGGGAACGTGTGCCTCTCGCGTATATACCAACGAAATTCGGAAAAATACTTAAAAAACATCAATCAAACGCGCTCTGCCGCGTGAAAGTTTGTATTAGCTGTGCGTGTATATATATATGTAGACGCGCAGAGGTGAGTGAACGAATGAACGAGTGAGTGAAATTTTTTCGTAAATACCAAAAAGCGTGCGGTAATACATATATAAGGTTGTCAAAAAGTTGTACGCTGGAGTGGAAAATGTATGCGGAAAATCAACTGTACAAGAGCAAATTAAAATGTACGTTACACGCGAGTGGAAGGGCGTATAAATTAATCGAACTATTTTGGATTTTTCAAAGCTTTAACGTTTGATTTCAACATTTCGATTGACATTCGAAAAACAATTACATCCTTTGGCAGAGGTAAATGAAAATTTAAAATTAATACTGGCCGCTTTCAGTTTCTCATAAAGATAATATATATTTATTTTTTTTAATGAAAAAAAAAATTCAATTTCTAAAAGAATTTTTCGCTTCGTGTAAATAATAAATTTGACTTTGAATATCCAACCAAGCTTGTATAATACGTTTTACCAGACATTCCACTACAACCATAGAAAGAACATACATTCATCTTTTGTCCATCAAATTCTACCAAACTTTAATTCCCTGTCAATAATAACCCTATAACCTTCACTGTCGTCTAAAGAACCTCGAAATTCTTTCAGTGTGCAACGATCCACCCTTCGCTTTCCACCAGAGCCGCGTAATCACGCGATAGCGCGGCTAACCAACGCGAGGGCCAATCTAAGCCCCGCGGCGAACAGAATGTCTGTGTATGTGTGTGTGCAAGCACGCCTCCGCTGCTGCTTCAACTAGGTCAGCGGGAATCAAACGGTCATTGTCGCACGCGCGCGGCGCGGCTGCTCTCGGAATAATCCTGAACGCCAGCGTCGTGGCTGAAATTAACGTTGTTGCAAAGAGTCGTGCGAGCGCACATGCTGGAATTCTGATCGCACAGCGGTTGTATGTAATGACAATGGGAGCAGCGAGGAGTTCTCGTAAAGTTTGGTAGATTTACTTTTTTTCGATTAATTAATGTAATAAAAGGGAGAGGTATAGAGAAATGTGGATTAATTTAATGAATTTGAAGGTAAAGTGGCTAAGGAAATACGTAATTTATATATATATGTCAAATTGTTCAGTAAGACATAATAACTTGTGGCTAAGTGCTGTGTTAACTATATACACTAAATTAATTTTCAATAGAAACCATTTCGGATAACCTGTAACTTACGTTCTGTAGAAAAAGACACAACAAATTAACAGCTCTGAAACTCACCTGCAACAGAAAGAAGAAAAAATTCACAGTTAGTATACATAACAACTTCCGAAATGTATATATATATCTCTTACACTAATTACCACCCTTCCTGTTAACCATCTTCACCCTACGACTACACTCCCATTCATTCCCATAATCTTTGCAGTCTCTACCTCACTCTCTCTCTCACTTCCTCTCCCAATCCATCCCATAAATACACCGGCGATCGCACACCACTCTACATATACATATACGCACACTTCACTCCCTCGCAACTATCCAATAGCTTTTAACGGCTCCACCTTCGACATTACATCGCTAGCCATCTCTCTTTACCTCTCTATATACCTATATATACACATCCATATACGCATGCCGGGTATAGTGCGTGTATGTGTGTTGGCTCTCTCGCGTTCGCGCAAAAAGCCCAGGGAGAGTTCGGGCAGCCACGGGCAATTGAGCGAACGACGCCATTGCCGACGGTGCGAGAGGAGGGAGGGAGGGAGAGAACCGGTTGGAGAATTTATAACGTTATTACCGCAATCTATGCGTCTATCTTCCTCTCTCTCTCTCTCTCTCTCTCTCCTAAGGGTAGTAGTACAGAAAGAAAAAAGGTACGTATATACTATACGACTCCCGCATTATTTCACGCTAGATTAATTTTACCATTCGCTTACGTATAGGTATATAGTATACATACACGTGAAATATCCTACGTACATATATGTATGTAAGTCGAATGAAGAGTAAAAAAAAACAAAGTGGCAGTGTACGTGCTGCACCTGATCGATAGAGAAAAAGAGAGAGAGAGAGGCACAGGCGACGGAAATAAGTGGACGTAGGGGGAGGAGGGGGCAGTTCCGCGAAGAGAGTTGCGAAAAAATATTAACTCGCGCATTTGCGGGCTGCTCGCTCGCGAGCGTGCTGTATCGTTTCGACGGATCGTCAAAGCAGTAGTTGCACACAAAGGGAGAAAGAGAGCGAGAGAGAGAGAGAAAAAGAGGCCGTCGTGCGAGTAACAGCGATAAGCTCGCGTGATGAAAGCTCTCTCTCTCTCTCTCTTTTCTCTCGATAAACAAAGCTTGTGCCTTCCCCCTCTCAGTCGCTCTCTCACTCACTCACTGTTTTTCCCCAACGGAAGTAAAAAGCTTGGTACGTGTGTGTGTGTGGGTGTGCTGCAGCCTGTGAGTATTTGTTTTTTGAAACATTTACGGGAAACGCGTCCGTTAAATGCGCAAGAAATCCTGCTGGCCCGATCGGAGGGTGCATGCCGTGCACATACACTTTGACACTATATATATACTATACGATGTATACGTGTATATCGCGCACACGAAGAGAGCACATTTTAAAGCCAGCATATAGACGTGGACAAAGCTACGCCATTAGCCGAGCTCGTTTCTGGTTGGTTTTCTTTTTTATTTTTTACCTGCGTTGTACACCCGCGCGTCTGTGAAATTACGCGTAGGCACGTATATGGTGGGCGACTGTGAAGAAAAAAATGAATGTACCAGTCAATTACTCGGAAGGGTTATAAGTCTATGTGTATGTGTTCTCAGAAATAAAGCTGTTGCTGTAGCTGGTCACATTGATCGTGATGTTTGGATGTTTGCTGACGAGAGGGTGAAAATAAAAGTTTAGGGAGGTTGATCATTGGGATATATATATATATATATTTTTTTGGGTCGGTTGAAAGCATGGTTTAGCGAGGTGAAAGGTTTTGGCTGTTATGAAAAGTGTTTTTATTTTTCCATTTCTGAATACATGAATAGCAGTAGGGAGGAGGAGGACGATGGTGGTAGAAAACATTTTCTTGCTTTTTTACTTTTAAGCGAACACTAAGCTTTCAGCCCTCGTTATTTTTGAACTTTGCAAATACTAGATACAATGTGCAGACAGTGTAAGTAAATAATGGTTTGTTTTAATACTAAATAAAAAGCGTAAAAAAAATACATGTATATACTACTATTACACTATACCTTGAACGTATATTACTATCAACAGTTCGATAACCGATTGTAACAACAGAAGTTAAAAATACACAAAGCAAATTATCGATTCTTCGTGAAAGGTAAGCAATATTTTTTTTCAATAACAGTTAAAATTCGATATCCGGACTTTATACGCGTATATACAATGAATATATACATCTCGCGTCGTAATAAAAACAATTTGATTCATCCCCCTGACAAATTGTATATAATACAGCATCAGCAGCAACACTGCTGTACCTCCTTTCTAACACGCTATTCCTATACACCTCTATAAAAAAAATCTGCCAAATCAGCAACGACGACGACGAGAGCTTCGGCATCATTCCATTCAATTACCTCTCCTCCCTTCCCCGTAATTAAAAGAAAGATCGATGAGCTTGCGACTCATCCCTCCCCCGTCCTCCTCCTCCTTCCACCGTTTAGCCAGCTATCAGCAGCGTAGCGAGTATTTCGTTACAGTGAATTTCCGTCTCGTGCGTATATATATATATAGCAGTAGTAGCAACAGCAGCAACGCGTCATCGCGCAACAGTAGCAGCAGCAGCATGAGAGAAGGTGTACATTAGTCAGCGGGTATACGCGGAGCGGCTTTGAAGTGGACTAATGGTCAGCGATTACTCTGGATTTGTTGAGAGGGGGGAAGGGGGGACTGAGCTCTCGCGCGCGCGATCTTACAAGCGGTAAATTAGGCGCGAACGCGCGTACCCGGATAAGACGTACATGTGTATGTGTGTGTGTGAGTTATCGATCTTGTCGATTATGGAGTCGAGAGGGGATGTTGTTGGGTGTGGGTATGTGTGTAGAAAGAAGATGTGGCGAGAGATAGAAGGGGTTCGGGGGGTATGGGGATGGGGAAGGAGATTTGGACCGTTGTTGTTGTTGGGGTGTTGGGGAGAGGCTAATTTTTTTTGCGTGGGAAGAGGAAAGGTTGAAGGTCGATGATATTGTTCGAGTGGTAAGAGAGTGAATGGTCAGTCTGATGAATGAGGTTTTTCTTTTCCTTTTTTTTTCTTTTTGATACATTGTAGGACGGATATATTGGTTTTAATATGGATATTTCTTGCGATTTGAATTTCAAAACTTTGCATGGGTGTAAATTTTATTTCGATGAATAAGTAAAGAGATCCAAAATAGTTTTTAGGAATGAAAGAAAAAATGAAAAAACATGAGTCTCATAATAATCATAATTGTTATGTAATTATTGATGCTGTGTTGTTATATATGTTTATGAAGATTGTACACACAAAAAATGTAAATTCATGTTTTATTGGAAAAAGAAAAAGAGCTATTGACTTAATTAGAGTTTTCAAATTTTCAGATACGCAACATTTCTTAGTGTTCAGTAGAAAAAGCTCGGTATACCAAGACAATGTATAATAACAATGATAACAAATTTTTCAGTTAAAAGAGAAAATTTGTAAAACACCTTTTACATAAAATCAATCTATAAAATTCTATTTAAAAAAAATCTGTCAATGGCAATAAGAAAGGAATTAAACGTGAAAACAGCATTTAACCCTGTATTTTCTCGACCTCTCTCACCTAAAATTAATCAATCACACGCAACCAATTCACCATCTACGACTCATCACCGCGTCCTCTCTCCTCCATCCTTCTACTCCTGCATCCACCCTAAACGCCCGAGGAAATCAAAGGATTAACGATCGCTCGCTCGCTCGCAGCGAGAAATTCCCTTTCCACTGGCTTCTCTCTCTCACTCCGACACTCGTTAGTTACCACTCGGCCAGGCCTCGATAAGAGCCCTAGGAAAAGGTCGTCCGTGCGCGCGCGCGTGCGCTATCTTCGAGCAATAAACTCGGACGCGAGAGGTGAGATCTGCCGATTGTCTCTCTCTCTCTCTCTCTTTCCCTCGTATGTGGAGAGAGTGAGAAGGAAGACAAAGAAGAGAGAGAAAGGAAGGGAGAGAGATTGTTTGCGCAGCGGCGCCGGTGAAATCGGTCGGCTGCTAGCGGAGCGGAAGAAAATAGTGGCCGCTGGTGGCGCTGGGTTATTACTCGCTGTGAGAGAGAAGAGAGAGAGAGAGAGAGCGTGGCTCCGAAGAGAACTGAAAACTCGAGGACGGCTGGTTTTCTTTATTGTTTTGAAGCTGCTTTTTCAGCGAGCTGAGAGGTGGAAATTGGTAATTTTCAAAATGGAATTAACGATTTTTCGTTGATATAGCACACGATATTGAATTTCAAAAATATATATATATTTAGTAAAATATAAATATCCGATATTTGTGTCGATATATGTATCACCTGAAATTTTACGCTATAAAAAAATGAATCCCAGTGAAATGTATGTCATATAATTTTGAGATACGTCATTTCTGCTTTTTGTCACATGAATAATGAAAATATTATTGGATTTTACATTGGTTCAAGAAATTTCCAATACCGCAGAGTCCGATTGTTTTTATCGAATATTAGATTATTGAGATAACGAAATATATAGTTATTTTTATATTTCTAACAAATAACAATTAGTGTGAAAGAAGTTATTTCAAAAAATATTTTATGATATTTATTTTAGTTTCATATTTCTCTTGTTTATTATAACCACTGTCTACTGCATTTCAATACGACACAAATTAATTTTCAACATTTGATTCGACGAACTAAAATTTTGCAATGTATTTTAAAAATCCAGGGAAAAAAAACAAAATTACATTTTCCTATGTACACCCGGGTGAAATAAATCCTTTAGAAATGAATAAAAAATAATAAATGAAAAACCATATAAAAACTTTTTCCATATCTGCTATTTCGTTTGATTTATAAATGAGAACCATACCCCAATCATGTCCATGAAATTTTAAAATTTAATAAGCTACCTGCACAACTCTTTTTATCCTCGAACTAACAGACTGCAAATGTAAACATCAATGTATCACTATTCAATATAAAAAATTCAAAATAAATAAATAAAACAAGCGCGACAAAGCAAACCACAATTTTCTTCTATACCAATAACCACACGCAGGCACACCTGGTCCATTTCAACCGAACCTTCGCTCGGCATCCGTAATAAACCGCGTCTCGCCGCCACAGACACCAGCGAATCTCTCTGCAAGCCTCTGTCTCTATCTCTCTCTCTCTCTCTCTCTCTCTCCTTCCTCTGCCTGTCAGACGGACTAATTTGATCCGGCGATCGACTTTTAATTAAAGGATATCATTGAGGTTTAGACAGACAGAGCTCTCTCTCTCTCTCTCTCTGTCTCACTCAGCTTTGAACCAGAGTACCAGTAGCAGAGTACTACAATAGCATCAAGTGGTAATTACCAGCATGGCACAGTGCGCGCGCGCTTGCGCTTAGATAGCCGTTCTGTTTGCCTAGAGGGAGGAATTAACGGCTTAATAAGTGGTCCCAGCCAAGTTCCTTCAAGAACCGATCCCACTGATTCTTGAGAGTGGTTGGAGGTAACCGCGCGCCTCCTACTGCTGCTACTGTTATTTGCATCTGTAATTCAGTTAGTAGTCAGCTAGAACCCGTTCTCTCTCTCTCTCTCTCTCTCTCTCTCTCTCTCTCTCTCTCTCTCTCTCTCTCTCTCTC
>JAWWEQ010048841.1:0-14932 GCA_035583055.1 Torymus tubicola | reverse complement strand
ATTAATCAAAATCGGTCAAAAATGCAGAAAATGCTAAAATCACGAACTTTGACCCTCTGCCACTAAAAAACTAGAAGGGACAAAAATCTGAAAAAGTCAGGGTAACATATGGGATGGTTACGAAGCGATTTAGGTGATTTTAAAACAAAAAAAAATTTCGACCTCTCGATTCACCAGAGAACTTCCCATATATATTCATTTCCCCACAAATTTAATAAGTAAAATTCAATGGGAATAGTGAAAAAATTATTTATTTTAATAAATTATTTAATAACTTATCGCTTTGAATCTTGTTTTAAAAAGTCAATGGGAACAACATATACATATTAATTAGACACATCCAAACTTTTTTGTACGGAAATATACTTATGTATCCTTGGATTTTAATAAATTTTATAAAATTAGAAGCGCGAAATGTGCTAGTCTTCGCAGGAAGAAAGCGAAATGTGCTAATCTTCGTAGGGAGCAACGGTATTAAATCTTGTATCATTATTTTGCATTTGACTGATGACTATAGTTTTTGTTAAAAAAAAAATACTCCCAGAACATAAAAAATACTTCTTTGCACGTTTGTAATCACCTGGCAATTAATTAACACGTATTTGTGTCTTTCCAAAATCCACGTTTTTAAGTACCTGTATGTTTCAATAAGAATATTGATTTGAAATTATATATAATATACTAAAATCTTGAATACTAAATATCTTGAAAAATCATAGAATCCTTATTAAATTTTACACACAACATTGCCTATACTTTACAGAAAAAAATACATGAAGTTTATTAGTAATTAATAGTAGCAATTTTTAAAAAAATGAAAGAATTAAAGATTTAAAAGCTAGAAAACATTAGGAAATTATATGTGTCATAAAAAAGATATTTTTTCATATAAGGAATAAAAAACAAGAAAGAATAAAAATAATCGGTATCTCATACTAATTGATCCAAGAAATTCTAAGATCTATCTAAATTAGTACATTTTAATTAAAAAAAGATGTTATCTTTACAGTAACTCTGTAACACATTACGGCAGTGTAAAATTTTATTTGTAAAGGAAATCAGTAGTCATACCATAATGAAATATTAATAGAACAAGGATATCGATCGCATTGCAATACCGCGAAATAAGTTCTTTAAATCGGTAATCGATTAAATCATACATATGAAATCTAGGTCACATTGCTTAAACCTACATACTTTTGTACTTTCAACATTGATCAATTCAATTGACATATTACAATAACTTCAAATTCTCTAACGAAGCTAACGAGAAATTTTAAAAATTACAATTTGAGCAGACTATGTCAAACCTTATACTTTGCAAAGTACTAAGTTGGTTAAAGTGAGACAAGAGAAAGCAGTGTTTAAACGGTCATTAGAGCCGTTCAGAGCTATTGATTGCTTTTTACACTATCGACATTAAAGAAGAACAACTTAAATGGAAATCTGTCTTTATAGAGTCAACCATTGAATAGCGTTAAGTTTATTATGTTGTGTATATTTGACACTTCTCTCTTCAGTTAATTTCGAACTAATAACAGTTTCTTCTCAGTCTCATTACGTGGTAAATTAACGTTGTAATTGCAAGCATCGTTTTAGCTGCTTTAGAATATCTAAACAAAGATAATGATGCACTAATGATTTTTTACCAAAAGCCTCTCATTTGCCACTTTTTGTTTGTGTTCATTAAGATAATTTACTAAATAAGTCACGATAAAAAAAAATAAGTTTCAATATAATACTATGTTGTAATGATAAAAACAAGATGAGCAAAGTGAGATGAAATTGTATTTTCTTAAGAATGTATTCAAATATATTCATTTTCCAATCATAAAGACAAAGATGGCAGAACGAAGAAAAATACAAATGCATGAATGAAATAGTCAAATATTTCTTTTGGCAAACTAACATTCTAGGCTCATATATTTTAATTTTTTTTCTAATGACATCATTAAACAATTTATTTAATATCACAGTGAATAATATTACATCGAAATTCATAAGACTTAATGCTCCGATATCAATACTAAAAGTGCGTTTCGCAGAATACTATAAAACATAAAATGCATAAAATATCACGATATCAGTTACAATGTCACATATGTAGGGGTTAAAACACACAATCTAGAATGTTCCAGTAGTCTATTCCATTACTAAGAATTATTGGTATACGTCAGATTTGTTTTTAAGTCACTCGAACGAGTCTCACCCCATATTTCCTGTCAGCGTCAACGATATACTTCCCGTCCGGAGACCCACAATATCAACCGCTTATCCAACGATCATTCAAAGTGATCCGGTCTTCCCACTTCTATCATACTTTTTGCTCTCCCTCTCTTCTCTCCCTTCCTCTGTATTCTCTGTCGTTCTCTATCGTTCTCTTTCTGTTACTCTCTCTCTCTCTTTTCTCTCTCTCTCTCTCTCTCACTCTCTCTCTTACTCCCTATTGTTTCGTATCTTCACCTAGTCGTCATTACACGGCAATGAATTAACTCGTTATAAAGATAAATTGAGGCAATGTAATCTGCCTTTCCGGGTAAAAGGAACGCGAGAGTACACTACTACGGAAGTAAACATTTCAATCCGAAAATTATTTTAACAGCTGATTAACAGCTCATATTATTCGACACTCTAATTTCGTTATTAACAAAAAAGATTTACTGAAAGTTCAAGTATTTTATTGGTATTTTTTACTTAGAGTCTCTAAATAAAATGCTATGAATAATCTGTGAATTCATTGATAAGTAACTGTCTAAAGCTAATGTATTGATTCTTCGTATTAGATTTTAACTAATTTTCTCCCCCAAAAATTTGTCTACGTACAATTTTGGTCGGCATAGTTTGAACAATGAAAGAAAAATGAATAATAGCTTTACATGAAATTCCAATTAAAAAAATTAATAAGTGCATATATGCATTAATATTACAACATTTTTATACAGTCACAAATTTTTACAAAGAAAGAAAATCGTAAGAAATATGTTTCGATTGTATTATTTTATTAATTTCTAACATGTTTTTAACAAAAAGGAAAAACAGTAATGCAGTCGTATTTTCAACTTCGTTCCTATGTCAGTTTGAATTTTATGTGGACTCGATTAACTTAGAACAGCAGTTTTGGTGCTTCTTCTAATGAATTATGCACCTACGATGACTGCAAGTAAAATTTGCCCCGTCGTGCTCACAACATGCACTTTTAAACCGTCTCCAGTCTCCCTCTAGCAGTCGAAGGTCTTGCGTACTTTTACCTAGGCAAACTTACATCTCGTCTTTGTTTCTGTATGCACACTTACATACTCACACTAAGAGCATTCATTCTTTTTGCAAGATTTTCTGAGTTTATGCACTGTATGTAAAAAGAAAACTAAAGAGACTTGTGGGTGAGTACAAGAGAAATGGTAAAGAGGAGAGGATACTGCCAGGTTATTATTTTACTCAGAAATAGAGCGAGATAATTATTATTGACTTCTCCTCCCTGTGCTTCTCTCACCAGTAAAGGATTACGTTGTTTAATTGCTACAGCTTTGCGCGAACTGTGCGGGAGTCATACCAGATTTCTTTGTTGAGCTCCCTCGTTGCTTTTTTATCTCTCTTTCTCTCTTCGTCTCATAATTCATGGTTATCCTTTTTCAGTACAAAAGTTTTCTTTTTGGCTTGCTTCTCGTTTGAATCTTGTAAATACGTATATATGCTAGAAAATATAATGGTTCTATAGTAATAATTTAATAATATTATCTTATTTAATAATAAATAATTAAATTATCTACTAACTAATATATTCTCTTTTAATTAATATTCGATACCATTTAATTAATTTATACACATATTTTATGAAGAAGATGGTTTGGGAGAATTTATAGCATTTGAACTAATTTAATGGATGTTTTAGTTTGTACACTCTTCAACCGGTTAAATTATAATTATTGGTACATTACATAAACCGATTAACAAGCAATTATGCATTTTGTGCTTACTTTCAGAAGTTTGTGATAATTACAGTTACTATGCATAAGCTTTTAATTTTATTGAAATTTGTTTATAAACGTTAAGAATTAAAAATAAATTAAACTAGATATTTAAATCTCATTATTTAATAATATAAAATCTTAGTAGATATTATTTCAAGTTATTTGATAAGTAACATTACAATTTACACAATCCATTGCTAGGAAAAGATAACGATTTCATTCAATCTACAGTGTTATATTTTCTTTTTGTATTTATATAATCACTCTGAGAATTTCATTTCAAAAGTGTTACAATAAAAGTAACAAATGCTATGGTGCAATACTGGCATAATCATAAAATGTAGTAGTCATTGTAAATCAAAATATAACTAATCTGGCGATGAAAAATAATATATGATATATATTTTAAATTCGTAAAAATTATTAAAAAATCCTCTAATTAAAAATAAATAAAATAAAGATTGTCGGGTAAAATGGAGCTATTTTACAGTTATTATTTTGTTAATATGTCACTTTAGGCTCTGCAAAGTATATTATAATAATGTTTCAAAATCAACTAAAAGATTATACTACCAGCAGATCATGCATTTTGCTCAAACTTGTATGTAGAAGTATATGAAGAAAGCTACAATATTAGGTCCTGACGCTCAAAAAAGCTAAAGTTTTGAATAGTTTTAGCTATAATTTCAAAAAAATCTTTAAAAATTCCTCCTCTTAATACGGTAATTATTTAAATAAGAAAACGCGTAAATATAATTTTAAAAATAGAAAATAAACTAGAGAAATGGTCTTTTATTTGCTTTTCTAAAAATTGAAAACTAATTTTTTCTTTCAACGGCATGGCAGTTCAAAGCATCAAAAGTACAACAATTTTAGGAATTAAACAGTGTATTTCTGTTACTATAATATATAGCTGTTATCTTTTTTTCCCAACACCATCATTTTAAAAATAAATATCGCAAAATTTGTGAAAACCCAAGGTATCCATTGTTATGTTATATTATTACATTCAGCACTTGAACTCATAAAATTTGCATTCGCGCACATAAACATTTGTGTCTACTAGTGAATCATATAGAGCGCTTGCGAAAACAGCCCCCCGCTAAAGACATAATTTATGGACGTTGGCGCACCGTCGCCAATGCAACTACACGACTGTACACCCACGTACAATTGAATGCATTAATCAAGTGACCTGTAAAGTCGTAAAAAGGATCCCGAAAGTTAGAGCCTCAGGAATTCTTCGCGATACCTAGATCAAGTTCGCAAGTATAGGAACTGCAGTTCATCTCTGGTATACGTTGGTATGCCTTACCACCCAGAAGCGTATGCGATACAAAAGAAGATTAGCTGCTGTGATACTTTTCAAAAATATTGAGGTTACAGTTGTAGAAGTTTTATAAAAATTATTTACGTATTTTTTCTGTTTTAAAAGATATTATAATCACCAGAAAAACCGTTTTTATTAACGGTTATATTATTACGAAATATAATGTTTTATTTATAACAATAATTTATAACCCTCATTGTCTCATTGGTAATTTTTACTTTTTTTAAAATTACGTGAATAAAATTTAATTCAATGAATTATGATAAGCAAATATCAATGTTTTCTGATCCACCTTTAATAATCTTAAGTAAGTAATGTAGGTGTTATAAAGGCGGATAATCGTAAATATAACTGTTTTATAATTTGAATCATCTTTTTGCATTTCTTTATTTTATACATGAATATGTACGTTTTATACCCAATCATGTACTTGTAATTCGATAGCGGTGCAAACAATTGAGTACCTCATAAATAATTCCTTTCATCTAAATGTTTTAAAAGCACATTGAGTAACATAAATTGTAAAGACCATGGCCCAATATTAACTTCCATATCATTTACAAATATACAGAAATATAAATTGCTACAGTTTGGGCATTCAAACTACCTACTCCCGTTCATTTGTCATCATTTAAAATCTTCAATTCATATTCATATAATAGAAAATTCACTATTTACTTGTTAAAAGTCATGTATTTTTAAAATAATAGCAGGCATGCACTATTTTAGAAGTGCTCATTCACTCTTTGAAATAATAAAATTGAGTTTGTTATTTTAAAGAGTTATATGCACTTCTAAACTAATGAATTTCTACTATTTTGGAAGTAAACAACTTGTTTTACATTTAAGAGAGTGAATATAAATCGTCGGAATTTACGATCTTTAATCAAAACAGCATACATAACGATAGATAATTCTAAAATTTAATGAAATTTTCAGTATTATATGATAACTCTTAGTAATACTAATTTTATTTTTTGCCCGGATTTCTCTTTCAGCACAAAATATAGATGATTTTAATGTATGCATTTTTGCTAATTTAGCTTTAAAAAGTAAATCTAATTTATTGGATTAAATTAGTCAAATTACCTACACGTGATGAAACGTAATCAAAATGCTCTTTTTACATTTTGATATATTTATTTATTATTTCATTTATTTATTTATTTATTTGGCCACAACAATTCTCCTCTCCGCAATGTACTAGCTATTGTTACACATAACATCATGACACCTACGTAATAGTCTTCTAAAATAAGTACTAACAAAAAGTACATTCATAACAGTAACACACTTTAGTGTCATTAAATCAATACATATTAGTGACGCTGATGAGTGAGAACTCGCTTGAGTAGTCACATTCAAAGATGATTTACGTGCACAAATACCACCATGTCTCAAAAGATTGCAAAACTGCAGGCCCGAGGCTAAAACACGATTGATTACCCATAATTAAAAAGAGATATATCTGAATTATCAAAATAGAAAATTTTATTTACTTTTATAATACGAGGGTCTAGCTAGGAGACGTCATGGACTCCGGATCACGGATTTTGCTCAAACTTTGAGGCCTGTTTTTAGATTCTAAAATATGAAGAATGCTAGAATATTAGACCCCAACGTTTTGATAAACTTGAGTTATCGACAGGTTTAGCTGTATTTGAAAGATATACTAAAAAAAATTCTCTGTTTTATTTGTTTATTGGTTAAGCTAGAAAATCCTTATATATAATTGTAAAAAAGAAAATAAAACTAGAGATTACAAGTTTTACGTTGCTTTTTTCATAATTAAAAAATATTAAATATATTAAAAGTTATGAAAGTTTAAAGTTAAACAACGCAAATGCATCAAAATAAGCTTATTTGTGTAAATATAACAATGCAATTGATTGAGTGACGAATACATGAATAATTGAATAGAAACATACCTGTTTACAGCCCTAAAGAAATTCAACCTCTTCTGCATTAATCAAACTTTGCAATATTTTGTGAAGATCTATTTAAGTATTCTTGCCATAATAGGAGTGGAATTTTAACCTTACCGATATCGCATACACTTTATATTACCCGCTACATTCGTACTAATGACAAATCCTTATTTTAAAAAACTTATGATGTTGAAAAACAGGCCTTATAACAATAAAAGACAATCAAACCGAAGCATTCGAATGCTATTTTAATGCTTTTTAATGTATTAAAACAATAATAAAAAAGTCAAGTCAAATAGATGCTGTATGTCAGATATTTTAAAAATTTATATTGAAGTACTTATGAAACTATATCTTTAAGAATTTAATTATACCGATTATTAATTCTAATTGTTGTGACAGTAATTTAAATATATACTTTAATTTTCCATTTTTATGATTAAATTTGTAGAAAAATCTCTTATATATTCAAATTCTTAGTGTTCAATTATTAATATTAGACACTGTACTAACAAATAAAATGTATGTAAATGTAGAAAGTCGAGTCTGATTTAAGTTTACTGTTGGAATTATTGGCGGTTGTGCATACCCAAAGATTACTAAGAAGCTCAAACAATAGGATATTTTATTGTCTGATCTAATGCAGAAAAGTTCCTTTTCAGCACACTCTCGTATAAAACATTGTCCTAATTCCTTGATTTCAGGGAATAAAACTCCACATGTACTCTCTCCTACATGCATACGTGTGAAACAAGTGTGCAATTTGTACAAGTGAAGTTTTTACTCTTGAAATGAGGAATTAAATACAAATAACTTTAATAAGTTATGAGGCATTACATTCGGGAATAATATACTTCACAATACAGCACAATTAATTAAGTTAATTACCTATTAATAATTGTTATTATTTATGAAATCTTAAGTTGAATTACGCTTACGTAGCAAACTTATACGTTTAGTTAATAAACAGATGTACAATATTGGTTTTACGTGCTCATGAATCTGTAAAGAAAAAAGGAAATGCTAAGATATATTTACTAATAATCGTGACATAAACATATTAGATTTGTGGAATATAAATCAATACAAAAGTTAATTCGAATTTTTATATCGTCACTGCTGAACGACAAGAAGTCACCTCTGCAGTTTTCCGCACTTGTTTACCCGCGAAAGCTTACGTCATGTATTTTACAGGTCGTTGACGTTTTAGCGGTAGAAGCGAAGGACCTCGGCAAGGTCGAGAACGAATACTACCAAAAGATATGCACCGGTAGCGGGAGCTGCACCGTTTTTGGGCAATGGCGCTTCGGTCTTTTTTGCTTATCAAGTGCGTCTCTTCCTTCTTCCTACGTTACAATGTCACTGCATTCTTTCTACTATACCTAATACTCCTTTTTCAGGATGAACTTTAGTTTGGAACCAATGCACGTCTGCTTTCACGAGACTCAAGCTTTTGATGTTTGTCTCGTTCTCACTTTTACCTTTATCTTTTTCTCTTCTTTTTCAGCGAATCACATGTTTGGAATTTATTTACCTGAAAATCTGCGCAATAAATTACAATTTCAAATTAATTAGACAAACAGAAAACTAAAACATCAGGTTTATTTACATGAGGCGCCAAATAAATGTTATACAGTTTTTTTTAATTTTTATCCAAATTTTTCTTTTTATTAATAGTTTTAGTAGTGTTATGTTTTCGATTGATTAAAAAAGAATGTAACTGTTTAAATATACAAACCAAATATATTATAACATTCACATTTATGTTATTGAATATCGGCGCCAATATTTCTTTTAAAAAAGATTCCAAAAGTCGAGAATGTCTCAGCTACATTTTAAATTATTGTAAGTTTCACCAGATGATTCAAAGTCAAAGAATTTTCAATGTAAGAAACTAAATCACGCAGAAAGATACGTACACTGAAAAAAGGATTTATTTATAGTTAATATATTTAGTAACAGTCAATACTAAAATAGTTGATTTGGGGAAAATAAGTAGTTGATGTGAAAATATTCACATTTGACTGAAATTCCAAAATATTACTATTAATGATGCGCATATTAATAGTTAATATGCTTACATTAGTTAATAGGAGTTAATAAGAGTAAGAGATAAAGTTAATAAGAGTTTTCAAAGAGTAAATGTAAATAAATTTTTCTGTATATTTTTAATATATCTTCTTGTTAACGATAAATAAATTCTACTCTCAGTGTATGTGCATGTATAGATATAATGATATGCCATCATAGATTTTAATCGTTTTTACGAAATTTTAATTCAATTCTTCGAAATTGCAGCTATTTTGAATTCTAAATGAAGCGTTATTTATATATACATGATACAGAAAAACATATGAAGCTCATTATTTAAAAATAAGTAACACAAGATCAAATAAAATTCCCAAGTACCTTGGAATAATTTTTCACCAATAACTTGTTGACGATTTCGATTCTCCAGCTGCCCTTGAATTGCGTGTGCAGTGAATATTTTTGGAATCTTTATAGCCAATGCTTAGGCTAATGCGATATTAAGATATTCACCTCGGTATTCACCCGCTTGCCGAGGTACGGTTCAATGTAGTTCTCGTGTTCACAGTTGCGATTTTATATTTTTTTCTCGTGTTCTTACTCCTCATTTATGTGAGTGATATGGTAAAGAGATTCAGAAATGGCCTGTTGCTAAGGTAATAAAATGTACCTCCTTTAAATAATCACTTGCAGTATTTCTTGTAAATATTGCTATTTATTGATACAAATTGATATATCATGTACTCATGTCAGTAAAATCTGAGAAAACTAATAACTTTGACAAAATAAGATTTTTAATTGTATTACGTATGTTTTACAAAAAATTAAAGTCCTTTACACATACATTTATTTCATATATTCATTTATCACCAATAAAAATAACCACTTTGGTCCACCTATCCGATGTTCTCATCATTACATTATCCATTGATTTTCCATTCATAGAACAAATACCGATGCAGTGAAAATAGCTCGATAGCGCGAAATAGAGAGTGAGAAAGCACACTCGAGACTGCCATACAACAACAGCGCTCATTCGTCCTTGGTAATTTTCTTGATTTCACAATTGCGCAGTCTAAGGTGCACGCGCCCGCCATTCCCCGCGCGCCGGTATTCCCCGGTCCGGACGATGACCGATTTGATAGTGATGTGACGATCAGTACTTGCGCGACTAAGCAAATCAAAATCGATCATGATTTATCAGATGCATTCCGGGACTTAGATGATTTTATCAACTTCTTTTATTCTTGTCTCGTTCATGAAATAATAAGTGTCTATTTCATATCTAACTTACTCTTTACATTTGAATGAATACAACTCAGCACAGGAGTACCATAAAGGCAAATTTTGAATTTTCACAAAAATTTTCATGTTAATTAAATAAATGAAAGATATTATATTTTAATAAACATGCTGAATTTTTGAATAATGTTAGCGTATACTAATTGTATAAAAGTATCCATAAATTACTATACTTAACCCTGGTCGGAATCCAAAATATTTTCTACCTATTAAATGGTCAATTAAATTATGGACTGGCCATAAAATGGTCATTTTTCTCATCTAGTTTTTGGCCTCCGAGGAAACGCTTTTTCTCCTATTATTCTAACATTTAATAGATGGAAAAATAGAATGAGTTTATCGAACATTGGAACAAACTAGTTCTTGTTTATTTAAGAGATATTAGAGTTGATATGTTTTTTTAGTCAGCAAATGGTCAATAAAGGCCTAATTATATTGGAGAAGAGTGAGAGAGACAGAAGATAATGACAAAAATTACATTTTTCGAAATATCCCCAAAAGGGCTATAGTAAATGCTTTTCTGGCCTTCATATATTGTTTATATTGTAAAAAGCTATTAGTTAAAGTTAAATATCATCCAATTCAATGTCAAATTTGTAAGAAAACTTAAAAAGAAAATTTTGCGGTTATGTCATTTTAGTCACAATCTATTAAATGGCGGAATAATAGGAGAAAAAGCGTTTCATCGCTGGCGATTATCTGGCCATTTTTCCTACCCATTTACTAGGATTCTGGCCATTTCGCGATAGACGAATTTCTATTACGGTTTCCAAAAAAATATTATAATATAATCTAATAAATGTGTTTTACACATAATTTCAGATGGCTGAAAATGAATTTTTAGCAGACTTATAGAATATGACCCAATTTTTTCTAACACATCATCAATCATTTTTCTATTAATTTTTTGTTTGAATTGTTTGTTATTATTTCCATATATATAGAATCATATGAATTTCTATTAATTAATGTTATTTCTATATTTCAAATGTATTCGAAAGTCTCTCTAAAAATATTTGAAAAAATATTAATAATAATAATAATATTTGAAATGTAACATTAAAATAAACTGACAAATTATATGTTCTACGTGACTATTTTTTTCTACTACAACCATAAAGAATGTTAATGAAAGTTACTTTAATTTCAAGCCCACGGACTTACCATATAAATTCAAATCAAATAACAGTTACAACTGGTAGCAAGGTTAAGGACCATTCTCAATTATCATAATATACTCTTAAATACTATCCACTCTCCATAATTAAACCAATAGGCAGGTAATAAAGAAGTACTTCAAGATAAAAATTCGCAGCTCCGTCATCGAGACCGTACGGAATTGTCTGCAGCAAAACAAAGATCGGAAACTTAAGTGCTGCCAGCCTGTTCTGACAAGAAGAGATGAACAATCATTCCATGCACGCGCATACACAGATGTAAAAACCTATCGGAGGTGCAAAAGAACGAGACCGCGAAACAAATAAAAAGTCCTGGTGCGGTCCGCAAAAAATACCGGAAGACACGCAAAAATGCGAAAGCAAGCTAACAATCAACTATTGATACAGACGCGAGTGTGAGTGCAAAAGCATATAATATATATATATATATATTAGATGTAATTGTGTGCGTGTATGCGGATATGTATGTAAGAGTGTGTGCGCGCGTATTCATGGATGTGTGATGTGTATATATATATACATATTTGTGTGTTTATAGTGGTCTCGAGGATAAAAGAGAAAGAGGAGGGATCGCACATGCGCGCTAGAAGGGCCGTCGTCGCGTTGTACGAGCGCGGCATTGAACGGCCTTCACGAATCGGTTCCCCTTGCCTGCCAGCAGCTGCTACGCCAAGAGAACAATCTCTCAGGCATATTATATGCGCGCGCGCGTGTGTGTGTATGTACATGACACGGAAAGAGATCTATATATAAGCTAAAGTTTTCCTTTTGCTTTGCTGACGTTACCGGTCGTCTTCGCTTTTTGTCCCTTTTTTGGCGATCTTGATGCTCTCCGGCATTCCCCTTCTTCTACATTTACGAAGCAAGGTATATTGATAGCGATTAACTGCAGTTTCATTGTATTTTCTGCGAAGCTTCTCCTGCCTTTTGTTTTTAGGATACTTTTTGCACTCTGCATATAGCAATAACAATTTTATACCTTCCTTAATTTAAGTTTCTCGTTTGCTGTACTTGTTATTATTCTGAACTAAATATATAAATTATTTTTATTTAAATTTTTACACAAATAATAGCTCAGTATCGTGCACAATAGAAACGGATATTCTTGGAGATGTTCTGAATTTGCTAATAAAACAATTTTAATTTTGTGACTAGACAAAATAAGAACATTTTTATCTACATTATTTTTGCTAATAAAATATAAACAATTACTAAAAAATGTTGATCTTTGAAAGACTTGTATATTAGTAGAAAGAAAAATTGATTTTTTTGTATAATGTGACTTTTCCAAACAATACTATAAGGATAAAAATGGATCAAATTCTACTATCAACCAATTTTAAGATCGTACATTTTGACGTAGTTTAACGATTGTACTGATTTTTTGTGAGTTTTTTTTTGTAATCCAAAAAAAAAACGATCAAATATTGGTTTGAAGATCATAATACGTCATTTAAGTAAAAGAAATCAGTTTTTAATGCCTTTAAATTGAATCGAAAATTAGGTTTCTGATATTTTATAACTCTTTTTGCATACGCCTGAATAAAAAAGTTAACGCTAAGTCAAAGTTTGTACTCATCAAATCAAAAAATACATTTGTATAAGAGCGAAGGTGATTTTAACCTCGTGTGACCTTTGCACCATCGTTTAGCTTGAGCGCAAACGTCCACACGAAGTTAAAATCACTTTCTCACACTAGTACCGAAAGATACTATTTTAAACTATTTTAACTCATTTCTATTTGCATAAATATATTCCTAGAGATGTTTTTAGCCATATTTTTTATTGAAACAATACTTTTCCGAAGAACCTTTTAAGAAAAATTTTGACACCCAATCAAAATGGAACAAAATAGACATTACAAGTAGAGTCATGTGTTATGAAGATAGATACTCATACGAATGTACAGAGCTTTTGTACAGTTACGATAAATTTCCTGATTTGCGAATCGATGATACAAGCCAAAGTAATTCTTACTTTATTCCGCCAATTTCTATCAGATTATAATCATATAAAATACGAAATAGGACGATAAAATAGGCAAAACTATGTAGTACATATTATATTATACACAAAATATTTTATTAGAATGCAATTGAAACCTTTTAATGCATGTAGAGCTCTTTTTATCTCTATCATATTTCCAAGAGAAAATGACGTTTCTCTTTATGAATAACTAGTTATTTATGAACATCTCCTCATGCTTTTGCCATGCGTATAAATAGTAAAGTAAAAAGATTACCACACGGAGAAGGAGGTATAAGGCGGATGCGAAGGAGACGTGGTAACTGGATATTCCGCGGGTAGCCGCGCCTGGTTATTCGCCTGTGGATTCAGGTGAGCAATGTCACGCCTTATAGCTGCCTCAAACAAAATTAGCTCTCCAGAGGCGACTAAAGTAAAGCGGGACCTACTCGCACGTCGGACATAAGAGGTTTATTGTAGACAACAGGTAGACAACCTATAGTGATATAGGTATATAGAGCAGAAACTATCGAATTTTTATATTCTGATAATTACTATATACCTGAAAAAATGACCAATTTCATAATACGTTTAAAAACTTTTCTTACCAATAAAAATATACCGATTGGATTCGGTTTTCAAATTTGAAACAATTTTCAGACACACTTTTTTCACCCAGAATTAAAAGGTTAAAACAAAAACGGAAGAAGAAAACAGAAGATTATAACGAAAATTTAATGTTGTTCAAATTAGTAACGGCTCTCATGAGTAGGATTTCAGGATGAGCGATCCTGTAAATGAATACTTTATTGAAAATGGGTTCATACTTCTTTACTACAGAAACCCGCTGAGTTTATGTGCAGATTTATGAAAGAACGTGTTTTACTTCTTGTAAAGTACAATGATTAATTGATTTTATTGCAAAAAAAGATATTTAGTTGAAAAGCTCTAATTAATATTATTCGTCTTTTTCGTCAATTAACGATATTTTACTCGAAAATTTAATCTTCGCTGTAATAACTTATACAGTAATTTAAAATAATAATAAAACTGAATCTAATACGATTAAATATTGCAGATATTATTCACCATTTATAGTATGACATTTTCAATCGTAAGTATCGCAAGCCAAAAATATGCTTTTGTTCGTATACAATGTAGCGGAAATATATCAGCTTCATAATTCCGTACATTTTACTAAAAAATATATATTCAAATCCGTATACAATTATA